>JBBPRD010000294.1:0-15743 GCA_038092855.1 Boletus piedmontensis
GCCTACCGTAATGCCTGTAGCTTCGGCGCGTGCTGGATATCGTTCAGGTTGTCAGTATTACATCCGACCCGGGCCAGAGCTGCCGCGACCGCGTCATTGTTAGTTTTCAGAACAAGCGAGGGATGATTGCAGAGTTTGCGGAGATATTGTAATGATTGGAAAACGTGTTGTTGTCCGCCGTCCTTCTCGGATTTCCCCGAAGTCATCGATTGAATAACACCCTCGGCCTCTGTCTTTGCTTCTGACTTAGAGAAGTCGTCATAGAGGAGTTTCTGCACTTCTGAAAGTTCACAATAGTAATCTTGAATGATCTTCGGCGGTAGGTCATTTAATACGTCCTCCTTCAAACGGCGGAGCAGGAAGGGCAGGACTTGTTTATGCAACGCTTCTAGCGCCAAAGCAGCTGAAATACAACCTCAGTCTCATATAAGAGTACAATAGTGATCGACATACCAGCTTCAC
Organism: Boletus piedmontensis; assembly: GCA_038092855.1. Lineage (NCBI taxonomy): Eukaryota > Fungi > Basidiomycota > Agaricomycetes > Boletales > Boletaceae > Boletus > Boletus piedmontensis. Next base: position 463 of record JBBPRD010000294.1, read on the forward strand.
CTGTCTTCGCTTTCCCATCTCGACCAGAAAGAATAGGCTTGCTAAACCGCTCATTGAATGATGTCTCTGTGCCGAGGAATCCAGGCATCAAGAAATCAAATAAACTCCAGAGTTCCAATACATTGTTTTGGATTGGAGTTCCCGACAGGATCAATCGATGCTGTGCCTGGATAGCTTTGACTGCCTTTGTCAACTTTGTCTTCGCGTTCTTGATAACATGGCCTTCGTCTAGAATGCAGTAGAGCCAGTTGATATCTTCCAAACTCCCGATGTCATTGCGAACGACCTCGTATGAGGTAATCACAACGTCCATGATGGCCAGCTTGGAGAGAAGCTTTGATCGCTCTTTCGAGCTTCCAGTGTAAAGGATAGGTCGAAGGTTTTCTGCGTACTTCAGGATCTCGTAATACCAGTGTCCAGTGAGCGTCGGTGGGCAGACGATCAGCGATGGTAGGTGAACTGTATCAGCAGACTGTGTCTCTTCGTGTTCCTTGGTGCGTTCGGCGTGTTTACTTGCCAATATACATATCGACTGAAGCGTCTTTCCAAGACCCATGTCTACAAATATCACCATGGTTCGTACAGCTTAATTTGAGGTGCCAGCGGGCGGCGAAAATTACTCACCATCGCAAAGAATACCATGTAGTTGATACTTGGCGAGGAAGGCGAGCCAGTTGACACCCTCTTGCTGGTACTTGCGTAGTTCTGCGTTGATCTTGACAGGCATCACATAACGTTCAACTTTACTCCCGTCAAGCAGTTGCGTCAAGAATTGTCTCTCCTCTTGCCGGCGCTTCAGCAAATCCTCTGGGAAACCAGGTGGGTCGGGTAAACCAGCCTGTATACATCATTTGTGAGCGGATACTTTATCAATAAAGAATGTTTACCTCCAATGGAACCATCTTCACCAGCGATGCAAACGTATTTGTTGCTGTCGATCGGATATCGCCGTCCGGATCACTCATTCTTCCAAGTACAGGGACAACCAGGAATATAACGTAGGGAAGCGCTTTAATATCAAGCTTCTGCACAATGTCTGACATGACCTAGTCAGCATAAAGCGTATTGGTGAAGTTGATAGACGCACGATAAATAGCTTCAGCGGCCCCTTGTCTATTCGAGAGTACGACTGCATCTCCAATCAAAGGAACAAGCTGTTCTATCACAAAGCGCATAGCTTCTGCAGTCATAACCTCACAGATGGTAGCGAAGCATCGTGCAGCCGACTGCCGGATAATCGCAAATTTGCTCCGAAGGGCAATGGCAACGGCGGGGAACAACTCGACAAGCTTGGGCCATAATACAGGGTCCAGCGCGGGCGAAACAGCCTCCAGAACACTCAGAGAGTCGATGACATCCTGTCCATATTGCTTTTCCATGGAAACGTCTGCTTCTTGGGGAGACTCTGCTCAAGGCATGGGATAAGAGTCGATGCGACTATGAGCGATAATTTAGTCGTACCTGCAGTACACGCACTCAATAGACCACCAGCCATAGACTGCCACATCTTGGGGATGGCTTCGAGGAGGCGCGGTCCGAATTTAGCTGATAGCCGATCGAATGCAAGGCCAGCTCCCCTTCTAGAGAGTTTCATCTTTGCAGCTTCCTCTTCTGACTTTGCAGGTTCTCCCTTTTCTTGTGTCTCCTTAACACCTCTACTCGGCGCAATTTTCGACCATGTCTGTAACGTAAGAATGCCTTTATAGATCGTCCGTGAATATGCAAAAGTTGGTGTTTGTTCCACATCCTGACAGAGAAATGTGCAGAGGTTCTTCACAATCTTATCTGGGGGCTGGTTGATGCCGTGTTGCACGCAGAAGTCGATGAAATTGGCAACAGCTGTTGCAGAACGCTTTTGAAGGTCCAGGTTGTCCTCGTTCTATGCAACTTTTAACAGCTATCCGGAGATGGCGATCCCAAACCCACCTTGATGCCGTTCATAATACCCTTGACCACGGGGCTCACCTTGTCGGGAGTGCTTCTAAATGCCACGAAAGCTGCTGCAAACGCAGCTGAAACACGAGTATCATGCTGAGCCTTCACTTCGGCATATTGCTCGATACTCTGAACAACTTTCCGTCTCTTCTCCGCAATAACACCTAACTCGCGTTTCTTCGTCCTGCCAAGGCTATCCTTGAGTTTTGTGTACATAGCGCCAACGGCCTCATATGCAGTGTCGATGGTAAAGCACTCAGACTTGGTGCCCGTGATGTCGATCTCGTTTCCGAGGTGAGGGATGAGCGAGATGGGAATCTTGCAGTCACTCGAGAAGCAATGTAAGAGTGAATAGCACTCGGCATGTATACGGTGAAGAGTAAACGCCATTTCGTGATACGCCGTCGGAGGTGGTCCTTGGAGGAAAGCAAGTGCTTTTGTGCTGAGTTCGCCAGCGAGAGGGAAATTGTCGAGAATTGGGCCAGGTGGCGAGGACATTTCATATGCGCGTGCCCATTCTTCGGCTACTATAGCAGCCAGGAACTTCTGAAGCATGCTCGTCGAGTCCATGTAATGGAGGAGGATAGGCTGGAAGAGCTCTTCGACAGACTAAAAAGCCTTGTTTTAGTTTCTGGGTTAATCGTAAGCAATACATGATGGCGTACTTTTGAGGGCCAGTATATGATTAGGTAGGCAAGTGCAGTTGCTGTAGCGACTCGAGCTTGCAATATAAGTTCCGGGGAGGTGAGGGAGAGGTCTTGAGCGAGCATGTTCTTGTCGACGTTATGTCTCTCGGGAGCCGCATCAGTCCCATCCTCCGCAAACGTTGAGTGATGAAACGTTGACGTGTCGATTGCAACGCCGAGGGGCGTCATCATAACCGCATACCATTCAAGGACTGTTTGTTGCTTCACTACCCTCTTGATCAGACCTGGCGTGCTCGAGATGACTTCGAGTGCCGTGCGCCAGCTAGAGAGCGATGCAGATCTTATATCAGAGCGCTCTTCAACAATGAGATTCTGTAAAAGAAGACGCAAGAATGGAGTGGCTATCCAGTCTCGAGGAAGCGATGATACTGTCATAAATGACGACAAAGTCTTTACCACAGCCAGACGGACATTCGGGATTGTATGCCGGAAAAACGGGAATAATGTCGGCGCAAGGTCCGACAACGGAAGGCTAAGGGAGAAGCCAAAACGTTAGCTGAGGGAACTGAAAACACCTTGAAACTCACGATAAGTTTGAATCGCCAAGGATATTAATGACTTTGCTGTAAGTTACCAATTTACCTGCCAACGATCGGATGGGTCCAAGGAAATCACGAAATAAATTACACGTACCCAGCAGATCCATGACAGCACCAACGCTAGAGCTCAGGTCATCCTTCATGTCCCGCAAACAAGTCCACAGCACAGCCAAAACTCGATCGAGTGAATCTGGTAACCGCTCAACTAGGTGACTTGCCACGGGTAGCAAACAAGTTGCGGCTACTGCACGGACGTCATCATCCCGATCGCCGAGCCTGAGGAAGACATTTAGCAATCTAGAACGTCTTATATTGAAGATTAATATACCCCAGCACAGCAGCATCCACGACTCCCATTAGAATTGTCCTACCCGCTTCACCTGACTCTTCATCCTTTGGGGCATCAAACAAATCACTTCTGACCGCGACTTCATACTTGATCCCTAGGAGACCGGCATGGCGCACCTCCCAGACATGATTTCGATCATCCTTCCTCCCTACTTTGGCCATTGATGGGAGGGAAAAATCTTGTCTTATCATTTGCAGAAGGATAGAGTGTACATGGCCAACCGAACGAAAGGGCATGTGTAACAGAAGAGAGGCAAGCGTCTGAGAGACCATTTCACGGACAGGCGCTACAACCTGGATCACTTTGAGGATAAAAGTCAAGCAAAAAAAGCTTGTCATCACCCACCTGATCGGAAACAAAGTCCCCGAAACGATCGAGAACGAAAACACAAAGAAGTCTCGCCGCCAAGCGATTGCACCATTCTTCGTGAGCACGCTCGTTCTCTTTCGACGAAACACCATCTACAAAGGTCGATCAACAAAGGGAGAAAAGCAGACCAAGAAAAATTAACCTCTCATCCCGCCGGATGCACCTTGCGTTTTGAGCAATTCTCGTAATGCCATCGCTGCTCCGTGACGTGTTTCCCATGCAGGCGAGAACAGATCAACTTCAAGAAGACTAACGATCCCTCCCCAAACCCACGATCCTTGGGGGACTTCGAGGGCGTTGGAATATTGAGGGGATTTTGGGGAAACAGCGCCGCCCTTTGTAGGATCTATAACAATCTTGTCTGAGGGGGGAACCTTGACAGGAGGATTTGGACTATCCAGGCGCGACTTTGGTGGTTCTTGCGCTTCCGCAGACAAGAGACGTGCTCTATAGAACGGTCAAATGGGGTGGATAATAATAAAGATTGTCCTACTTGTTAGATGGTCCAGTGGCAGTAGTATTGTAGCGCGAACCGGCACTGGAAGGAGGTGGAGGGGGGGCAGCAACGAACGCGGTGCTCCCCACCTTGCGCTTCCGCTTTAGTCGATTGCGCTCGCGAGCAGAGAGGCCGCTTAGGTCATCAGGTTCTGCCGCTACGGGGGCTGGGGTGACAGGTGAAGGTACAGCGGGGGTGCTAGAATGAGACCGAGCTGGTGGGGAACGCTCTTTCCTGAGATTGAAGTCGACTTCCATAGGAGAGACGGACGGTGTGGGATCTTCTCCCTTGATTTGTGTGTCGGGTTCGCTCGTGGCATCGGGTTCTGCTTCAACTGCAAGCTCCTTATCGATGTCCATGTCATCAGGGCCGCCGACGCTATCGAGGAAATCAAGGCCGAGTCGGCCCATGGCTTCTTTACGGGCACGTTTCACTTCTGCAGGATTGGCGAGTATACCGGTAGGCTTTGTAAACTCTCTGCCAGAAGAGGCGAGAAGGAGGACACCATTCTGCATCAGCTCCTGGACAGAGAAGGGGGGGAATCCAGGAGAGGAGATCGGAACGTGCACCGATGACTCAATATCGTCTGACTGAGGACGCCAGACAGGTACGAGAGTAAATATTTGCAAGAGGGCGTTTGAAGCCGCTGATCTGGTTTCGTAGCTCTTTGAATGTAGAAATGGCAAGATCTAGGAGATAGAGGAACTCCATAACGCGCAGTGCAGGAGCAAACACGGAAAAAGCTCACGCGAGCGACTACAGCCAAGAGCTCTGACCAGGCTGATGTGTCACCGATGGACACGTGCTGGCGGATTGACTTGAAGTCGTCCTCGACGGCGACATCGCTGATGAGGCTTTTTGCGGCGAGCTGGGCGAGCTGTTTGGCAGCGGTGTTCCTGACAGAGGATGAAGAGCCGGTGTCGAGGAGAAGGAGGAGGCGGTCCAAGCTGAAGGGAGGGCGGGATGAGCGTACGAGTGAGAGCCCGGGTGGATGAGATGACACACCGGGAGGTCATGTCTCAAAAAGGAAAACAGGCTGCGCCGAGTGGCGGGCCGGATGTAGAAATGGGTTACTTTGGGGGGAAAATGATCGTCTGGGGAACTTTCTCACGGTCGTTCGTTCCGTTGTCCTTTTTATCTTCGTCCCCGCGTGACCCAGCGATTGATCTTGTCACGCGCCTGTCACACGGGTCTCCCGTCGCACGTGGCACTGTCCCGTCATGGAGGGGTCTTTACTGACAGAGTACGCCCGCAAAGTCATCCACGCGTTTACCCAGCGTCTCTGCGCGCCAGCCCAACCCGATGTCCATCTCGAATTCCATTCCGCCGTGCACCACCTTCTCATATCTCCTCATCTCACCGCCTCGATGGACTCCTTCATCAACATCGCCCACATGAGAATGCCTTCTTCCGACCGTCACGCCGCATTTCACTGGCGCATGTTGTACATAGACGCTTCTATTCTCAAGGTGCTCGCCCGCGCGTCAGTCCCCGGCCTGCAGGAGGACATTGTCAGGGACTGCATCGCAACATTGGACCATGCAATCATCATTGCAGGAGCTGCCGCCGACGATGCGCGACGCGATTATGTTGTGCACGACATAATTAGACAGCTGCAAGCCACCATACCCTGGTGCCCCCCCAGCCGCGCCGTCTTCGTCGCTACACCAGTACCTGTTCCGCATCCTCTATCCACTTCCACAAATAGCATACGCACTCTCACCGTACTTCCGTCCATCGTTACCGCCCAAAAGCACTGGAGTCGGGTGCCGTTTGTCATACGCGGATACGCTGACGATTGGCCAGCGATACATCAATGGGCATCTCTCTCCTACCTGTTCTCTGTCGCGGGCCCTGGCCGCATAGTTCCCGTAGAAGTCGGAGATGACTACAGGTCCGACGATTGGTCCCAGAAACTGATCAGCTGGGAAATATTCCTTTCTTCCCTAGACCCATCTGCATCAGCGGGCTCTGCACACCGCCAGCATCATACCATCTACCTAGCCCAGCACAGTCTCTTGACGCAATTTCCTCGACTCCAGGAGGACATCATTCCCCCTGACATTGTCTATGCCTGCCTCAACTCGCCCGATTTTCCGGCCTATGAGCCACCACCAGACGTAATAGTCAATGCATGGCTTGGCCCCAAAGGGACCATATCACCCGCTCATACAGTAAGTCCATTTGTCCTCTGCCAGCCACCAAAAGAGTCAATGACGGCTTGTTTACTTATAGGACCCGTTCTTCAATTGCTATGGTGAGCTCGGGTGCTGTTAAAAATATGCCGCGGAACTTGATTTCCCACGCAATAGTACAGGTGGTCGGTCGCAAGACGGTCTGGCTTGCACCACCTAGTGTTGCGGCGGCTATGTATCCCTGTCAGTCGTCTCCCTCCGCTGACCGAAGCCATAACCCAGCGGCCAACACGACTAGCCCGCTCATGAGCAATACTTCTCATGTGGATGTGTTTCCTGCGACATTACACGAAATGGAGACCTCCCGGGCAGCGTTCCCTTTGTTTTGGGATACGGTGCCTGATAAGGCGTCTTGCGTGACACTGAATCCCGGTGACCTTTTGTTTTTCCCCCCGGGGTGGTGGCATGCCATGCGGAGCGAGGATGTGAGCTTCTCCGTGTCAATGTGGTTTTAGATGAAATCCAGCGGTCTGCCTGGAGGTAGTTGAATGAACGGAACGAATTTGGCGGTGTTGCTGATAGAATGGCGATGTGTATCAGGTTGAATGTCACACGAGTTGTCCACGACAGCGTAGATGTATTAGTACTTAACTACACCTCTGTATAGCTTTTTCAAGCAACGGAGCACATCTTTCCTTCCGGCTGTTCGACCTAGACAGCTGTCCAGCACCGGCTCGCCTTCTCTCTCCCGCCCCCCATGTCCTCCTCTGACGCTGACCGTGCTGTTGGGCGTACGTCTCCATTCCCGAGCAGTAGACGGAGTGGCGCTCTGTCGCCTTCGCCCTCCGCTTCATTAACTGACCAACATCTTGCGGAAGCTCTGGTCAATTCTCCAGACAATGGAGCGACCTTGGATTTCACTCACAAAAGGCTCACCGACGTCGGAGAGGATGGTGCCGAGCGTCTAGCCACAGCCGGCAGGAGTGAATTCTCCACAGAGCAGGTTTCAATTACCAGGTCTGCTCTTTTGCTACGACACGCTTGTGACGCGAACTGAACTACGGACCTCTTATGCGTTAGAATTGCACTCAGTTACAACCGTTTGGCAACACTTCCAACGGCGTTCGCACTTTTGTCTCGTCTACGTTATCTGAACCTCAAGAACAATAGCTTTTCCGTTTTTCCGGATGTCGTATGTTCCGCAGTGTTTCACGTCATTGTCGTTGTTGTCTAACACGACCGCAGTTGACTGTGATCCCCTCCTTAGAAATCCTGGACATTAGTAGAAACAAAATTAAACGATTACCAACGCAGCCAGGCTCGCTCTTAAAGCTCCATGTAGGTCTATCGAACTAGTTCGTTGATAGGGTTCAAACTGCGTTCTCTTTCAGGTCTTGTGTATTTCACGCAACAAGATCACTCGCCTACCAGGATACCTGGCTGATTTTGGGAGTCTGGATGTACTGAAAGTAGACCATAATCCCATTGAGTGGCCACCGAAATCAACTATCGAAATGAATGGCTCTCCTAACGATCCTCAAGCTGCGAAGGACTGGATCCTTGCATTGCAAAGATGGTTGCGGGAGAATACCCAACCCCGACTGGACATCAAACCCAAGCCCAGCGCGGAGTCATTCATGAGCGAACGTGCTGCTCTTAATCACTCGATGTAAGCGCGACTCAGTCACATTCGTCGTTGATCCTTAGAAACACTTTTTCAGCGAGGAGAGTTTACAGTCTTGGACGGCACTAGCAGAGGGAGACCACTCGGGAGGGCCCACTCCACCTGCTCGGACTTTTTCTATTGACGACCATCTTCCTCTACCTCCGATTCCGATTCCTTCGTCCTCCAAGTCTGCAATTAGTCCGCGCTTCGAACGACCACCCCCCCTCAGGCTAGGTTCATTACCACCGTATGATCCACCTCTCCGTTCAAGCTCGCCAGAGAGCTATTTGCCAACTCCGGAAGAGTCCGTGTCGTCGACTGACGACGATCATACTACCGTACCTGATGGCTTCCAGCACCAAAGAAATGGTTCGTTTGCACGTGGAGGTCGCGATCGTCGACCTGCGTTGTTCGGAAGAAAGAGTATCCCAGACCTGCGCACCTCACCTCGATTCGGTGACCAGGGGCATATCGTACAATCACTTGATTCTTCGCCATCACTTATCCCCCCCGTGCCACTTTCGTGTACGAACGGGACGCTACGTGATGACTCTACCATGCCCTCACCTTTATCGCATCGGCAAGATTCTTCGTCTTCGTTTTCCGAGGGGTGTTCACAACAAAAAATGCAGAAGCAATGCACGACAACCCCCCCATCCTCAGCATCGCCAACGTCCGCGGAGCGCCCACACCCAGTCCCCGACACTGAACGCCATGCCTATTTTAAGCGTCTCTCCGCTTTACCCGCTAATGCGATTGCCAATAATTTATCCCCTCCCTTGCGCTCCCTGGTCGAATGCGCACGTTCCCTCTACTTCTCCATCTCTCAAGTACACCAAGCGCTCTCTCACTACATTACCTATACGATCAACCAGAAGCTCTCGTCGGTCCTCCGGAAGGTCACAGACCCGGCGTATACTTACATGACGCAGCTCAACGCCGCTCTTGATCGGTTTGATACTGTTGCCAAGAAGATGACGCCTCCACCACTGCTGTGCAGAGCATTGGTAGAGAGCAGTAGGGATTCGGCCGCTGTGTTTGGAAAGGCAATTGCAATGCTCTCGCTGCAGCTGAAGATTTTAGCATCGAAAGATGACGATCGATACATGCGCTCACTTGTGCTCATCTTTTACGGCGCAGCTGCAGAGATATCACACGCATGGCGAAGTATGATCCCTCATATTGAGGCCATTAAGCCTCATTTGTCAGACCCTCGCCGAATTGCCTCTTGCAAGACGAAAGGCCACACCATGGCACCCCCAGCCTTGAATATCGATTCCTCGTCATCTTCTACCAATGTAGGGCTGTCGCAACTCTTGGGGTTCCAGCACAACATCCCTATTGCGAGATCGCGTCCCACACCTACTACATTAGGGAGAGTTCGTACTACGCGGCGGCATGCTGGTTCATTCAGTTCGAAGGACGTGGAGATTGGGAAATCGTTGCCGTCTTATGACTTGCCCCTGCTGCCAACCCTCCCGAACGGTATATCATCAACAACTCGGCTTGCTGGGCAAAAAGGTCCAGCTGCACTACTATCTGCATCTATTTCTAGTCTTGTCCCCCCGTCGACGGCAGGAGGAGCCATTCATGGTGTTCCACCTCCAATGTCAGTGTCACTACCTCCCCGTCCTACGTGGACGGCTCGAAATGGATACCACTCACGGCAAGCATCGCAAGCCTCGTTGACAGCGTCGTCTTCGTCTTCGTCGCCTCAGGTTCCCGTGCTCCAACCGACGCTTGAGATTCCACTGTCGAGAACCTTGGTTGACAACGACGCCCTAAACTCAATGGAGACTGCAGTACTTTCAGCGCCAGCTATATGGGAACTTATGCAAGGGATGGTAGAGACCATGTCACAGGCACCCGGGTTGAATGGAGATTTCCGCGATTCCATTGACAAAGCCAAAATTGTCACGGAACGTTTGCGGGTCAACATCGTTACCGTGCGTGCTGGAGACCCGACTGCTGACAGGAGAGCGCTACGGGACAATGCGCACTTATTCGTGAAGGTGAGTCGGCTTTGATTCAATACCCGTTTTGTTTATGTTCCGGGTCGTTTTCTCCAGCTCTGCTGACGTTTTTCTCGCCTTTCTTCGCGGTAGATTGTGGTAAAGTTGTCAAACTTCATCAAGACATATGGTTCCTCGCATGCAGTCTTCCCGGATCTCCGTTCCAAGATGGTGGCTCTCACTAATTCGACACAGGAATTTGTCATGCTTCTACACGTATCATCTTTTTCTCCTTCAAGTACCCCTCTCCCGTACTCGCCGATGACCTCGATGCCTGTGCACTCTCCAAATGCGGCTGCTAATCTGCGCGTGTTCGACGACAAACTCGGCGCGAGCCTTTCGCGTAGTTGGAGCACGCATCAACCCAAGACTCTCAAGCTGGTTGCGCCTGGGTCAGCAAACCTGCCGCGCAGCGCACTCCCGAACCAATCTCAGTTTACTATCCCAATACCACCGCGATACGCCAGTCTTGTTGGTTATGGTAATGGGGAGGCCATTAGAGGTGACAATATTGCGGATGAAGGCTGAGCCTCTCCGTGGACAGTCGGTGCCTTTCTGACATCCTTTTTTTCATTCCGCTTTTTCTCATGTCTTTGTGTCCCCTGAGCGTCAGAGTATATTCCCCTTTCCCCGTCATGGATCATTTTGCCAGTGTTTGTCAAGAGTATTTTCTCGTCATGTTACGAATCCACCTCGCCCTGCATTTTAGCACACCAATTTAGTCTTACCATCACTACATTATCCAGTCTCGGCATCGTAAATCCAATCTACTATTAGTGCTCTCTCGCTCTCAATCTTCTCCTTCATTTTTCTGTCCTTTTGTAATTGTTAGTACAGATACGATGCAGTTCACTCTGGATTTTTCGTTACAAGAAGAAATTAAAATAATTGCATGTGGATGTGCATTGGCAAGTGCCTCTCCAGCCTTTCCTCGATCGAAGATGTCATCACTCAAAGCGGACCTGAAAATCCAAAATCCAATGGTGCCAAATATGCTCTACACGACAACCTGTAGCTATTAGTCCTTCCTCCGCACAGCCCTACTAATATTATATTTTAGGCTATCACGGAGACATTCCCTTTCGTCCGTGTTGCTTTGATGACTGGGGGTTCTCCCACTTTTCTGCATACTGCCAGCCGAGTAAGTAAGTCCGGACTTTAGTACTACCACCTCAAACCCTGGCTACGACACGCTCCATTTTATCTTCTATCGAACAGCCTCAAGGCACAGGAGCACGCTCAGCGCTCAGCTACCATTGTCAATCCCCCGCACGGCGCTGGCTATCCAGATTTGGAGACGATATTTGCAGTCTGCCCTGAAAACGCAGAGGATGCATGATAGCCTCTGAAGATACTCAGGCTGATTGCAGGCCGATACATGTCGAACGGCCGCGTTCTTCCCAAACCCGTCGCCGACCCACTCGCCCGACAAACAAAGTCACAGGGCACGTTCGCATCAAAACCAACAGAGCGAGACGACGGTCTAACCGAAATGTATGTGAACGAGTGGAACTTTGGACGTGCTCCATGGAAAAGACCCCATCCGAGAAGAGTAAGGTAGGGGTCACTTCTGGTTCATTTGGACGTTACTCGAGAAGGTCATGACCGTAAGACAATCGCACCGGTCCAGAAAGAGTTGTTGAACAGCCGTTCGTTGCTGTGATCGCCGATAAAGTAAATTTTGGCTCACTGCGCTTAGGAGGTTATGACATGCCAGGCACGCCGCATCAGAGATTTAGTCTCGATTGACTGACTTCCAAACGAGGCCCTTGAAAGAAAGCGTATAGAAGAGGCGGAAGCCAAGTGACTTTGCGTTACAGCTCATTGAAAGACGAGAGTTTTCAAGGTCACGCCTTTTCAATCAAGCTGACCAGTATTGGATCTGTGAGCTGAGTCCGCTGATGGGCCTGCAAGGCGCGTTACAAGGGCAGTGGAGCTATCACAATTGATCATTGCTACTCATCCGCAAAATCACGACTTACCTTTCCGAGCTTCCATCACTTTTGACTCTGATCAAAAGCACCGGGGTAACGAAAGCAAGGAAGGTATCATACTGCTGTTATCAAGAAGGGAGATATCACGTAGACGGTGTACGAAGGTGGAGGGGGTCTTAAATACGGTCAGTTTGGCTCGGATTTTCCGTGTCGTTCGTTTGCTCAAACTGAGCGACTTTTATCACGTAGTCCCGGTCTGGTAGCGTCAGCCTAGGATGATGTTGAGCGGTATGTCCCCGCTTTCCTTGTTCCTGACCAGCACTCGGAGCTACACTTATGATCTTATCACTGCAGATATTTCAGCCAACGTGTATTCGGGTTTCAACAGCTTGTGATACAGTTGGGAAAGTCTGGTTCCACATCAACCAGCATAGCTACGTACGTGTAGAGGATATTCACTACAAACCAAAAGTATAATACAGGTGAAGAGCATACATGGATAGGACTATGCAACGGAAAGCAAGCAAAGCAACCAGATGCTAGTCTGGTGACCAGCCTGTCTATGAAGTAAGCGCGGAGAAATGGCAACGACAGCACGAGACCGAGAGCGAAGCAAGTCAATGCAGAAAAAAAACCGAGATGTGGGGGCGCACATCACCAGATCCCCTAATGACCCCTGGGGGGCGTCCTTGGACGATGTTAGGTGATGGATTTCTACTCTTGCCTGGTAAACGACTGTAAGTTATAGAGGTGGCAGTCTGACGATATACAAGGCACTACTTTCCTGTCACATCATGAAGATCCGCTAATCAGCCCAGAGTCATTGTTTGATGGAGACCGCTCATCCAAGTTCCTGATACCACGTGTCAGCATCTGTGATCCCAATGAACATTGGATGCACGCACGCGAACCGAGTTGGCAGCTCGGGATTGGATATTACTGGATGTATGCTTTCATCGACAGGCTGTTGAGTCGGTGGCTATGAAAGGAGGCAATAGAACACGGTAATGTGCGAAAGCACGCGCACACCAAGGACAAAGGATAGCGACATCAGCACTCGCTGAATAATTGGATGGGGAGCACACACTTCCTAGGAACAGATATGGCATGGGAAGGGTCAACGGACGACGAGCAGCCCGGATAGACGAGAACACGCACATCCTGGAGGGGGAGGGTCAACGAGTGGCTCGCAGTCGGATAGACGAGAACACGCACCTCCTGGAGGGAGAAGACAGGATGGGGACAGTCAACGAATGGCTCGCAGCCGGATAGACAAGAACACGCACCAACTGGAGGGGGGACACAAGATGGGGAGGGTCAATGAATGGCTCGCAGCTGGATGGACGAGAAGACGCACCAACTGGAGGGGGGAGACCGGACGAGGACGGTCAACGAATGGCTCGCAGCCGGATAGACGAGAACACGCACGAACTGGAGGGGGAAGACAGGATGGGGAGACAAATGACTCGCAGCCGGATAGACGAGAACACGCACCAACTGGAGGGGGAAGACAGGGTAGGGGGTCAACAAATGGCTCGCAGCCGGATGAACGGGAAGTGGAACACACACCAACTGGAGGGGGAACACAAGATGGGGAGGGTCAACGAATGGCTCGCAGTCGGATAGACGAGAACACGCACCTCCTGGAGGGGGACGACAGGATGGGGACAGTCAACGAATGGCTTGCAGTCGGATAGATGAGAACACGCACCAACTGGAGGGGGAGCACAAGATGGGGAGGGTCAACGAATGGCTCGCAGCCGGATAGACGAGAACACGCACGAACTAGAGGGGGGACACAAGATGGGAAGGGTCAACGAATGGCTCGCAATCAGATGGACGAAAACACGCACCAACTGGAGGGGGAAGACAAGATGGGGACGGTCAACGAATGGCTCGCAGTCAGATAGACGAGAACGCGCACACACTGGAGGGGGAAGAAAGGATGGGGACGGTCAATGAATGGCTCGCAGTTAGATAGACGAGAATACGCACACGCTGGAAGGGGAAGACGGGATGGGGACGGTCAACGAATGGCTCGCAGTCAGATAGATGAGAACATGCACCTCCTGGAGAAGACCGGACAGAGAGGGTCAACGAATGGCTCGCAATTGGATAGACGAGAACACGCACCTCCTGGAGGGGGAAGACAGGATGGGGACGGTCAACGAATGGCTCGCAGCCAGATGGACGAGAACACACACAGACTGGAGGGGGAACACAAGATGGGGAGGGTCAATGAATGGCTCGCAGCCGGATATACGAGAACACGCACACGCTGGGGGAAGAAGACAGGATGGGGAGGGTCACCAAAGCCTGATTAGCCCAATGCGCATCACACGCACCGGTATGACCTGAAAGAAAAATTTGCATGATGGATGTGAGTACATGTCACTGCACAACAATTGTGCGTGCTCTCATTCCTGACGCACCACTTGCTTGACCAGAAAATTGCGAATCAGGTACTTTGCCTCTCCTGCTGGAGTAGTTCCACCTCCGGGCTGACTCTTGGAGTTTTCTGCCACATTTCGCGATTTCGGGGTGAATGTGGTTTGGAACCGTCGCTCGCAGTATCGACTTTCAGTTCATTGCAGGCCCTGCCAGGAAGTACAAGAGGAAAACTAACCATGTGATGGTGAAACCATGTTTCAATGCGGCTTTCAAACACCGAACTTCGACATTGATTACATTCGATGTTCCGCAACGGCACTGGTATGTCGTAGTTACATCCTTGGTGACTTCCTCGGTAATGGCCCTTATGACGATTCTCATCCCTGGCTGCAATTGTGACCAAATATCACTTTCTCTTGTCAGTTGCATCACGTCCGAACGAGACCTATTGTAAATCACGAAATCGTATTGTTTCCTTTCGATGTACCACCTTTGCACCTCGGCTTCGTCTGGCCTACACTGAAAGAGGATCACAGGGAGCATGGCAGCAAGCTGCTAATATCACACTTTAAGTTTCGTGGACGTGTAATGGCAATTGTAGGAGCCTACATCCAAGTACCGGCACTGATCAAGAAGCATGGTATGTTCCCGTCCCGTTGCATCGACTAATATCGCATGACCGCGTGAGACACCCGGAGGTAACTGTCCCGCGCCCGCTGTCGCCATAGAGTTCTCGACAAGTTGCATT
>JBBPRD010000295.1:0-15737 GCA_038092855.1 Boletus piedmontensis
AGAGGACAACACGACAATCGCAGTGCCCCGCAACGTAACCGATGCCTCCTCTTGGTACACCCTTTGCGGATTCGAAGTTCACTCTCAACTTATCCGGGATAGCCAGCTTCTTTGGGGGTCAAGAAGCCATTTCTGCGATGGCTACCGTCCACCTTTACGAAGGCAGGCGATGGCTCGGATGGTATAATTGTCCCGGGAGTTTCTCGTTCGCTGCAAATTTTGCACGGATGGCGACTCCACGCGCCTGGCATGGATTTTTCTCGCCAAGGAGCCCACCACCTATCTTGTTGGGGCTTGGGCTCGACGGAAACACGGGTCCCAAATATATCGCAGCCTTGTCTGGGACTACGATACACACGGGGCATCTGGCCCATCTCACCGTGAAGCGGAGCAAGGAGATGAAGGAGGTGATGGTCCCAGGGAGGTTGACGAACCCGATCGACATTGCATACCTTGTCATGAGCTCCATCGACTACAACGCCCCCGTTAAACAACTACCCATCACCCACACACTAGGTGGACTCATTCCGATGATTATCAGCATCGCTACTTGCGTCATGTGTGTACTGGTCTATGACTGGTACAGCTTTTCCATGATCTTGCTTGGGATGGTCTGCAGTGGCTTGGCCACTTTCATCATCGGCAGGGGAAGACTTATGATCAAGAAATCCGTTCAGAATTCAGTGACGGATCCTCCGCCTGGATTACTACTCGGGGAGGACAGCGTGGTCGTGATGAAAGGCGAAGAAGGTGGCGTCAACGCCATTACAAGAGCACGTTTTGGATTGGACATCGGCTTGGAGACGAAAGGCAGATTTCGTCGTGGCCTCCACCATAGTTACTCCGCCATGGGCGTCATGTGCCTCTTCCTGTTCACCGTCCAGTTCATCCTCCAGCTTCTCCTCATCCCTCAGGGTACCTTGTTTGGTCAGATCATGTTCGTCGTCTCCCTCATCGTATCATGGACGTATAACTACTACCTCTCCTCGTTCGACACGGAGAAAATACAAGCCGATCTCCTGTTTCAGACGCTTGGGAGTCCGAAGATGTATCGGTTCTGTGTCGGGACGAGGACGACGATGGCGGTCTTGGTCTGTCTCTTGCTTTTTCACGATGTCAGGGACTCCTCTGCGCAAGAGGGGCAAGACCGCCGTCTCGGCATCCTGCACGCGTGTCTCCCACATGTCAACGCTAGTCGCGGGGTGTGGAAGAGATGGATGGACAAGGTCGTAGAGCAGCTCATGAGTGCTGGCGACACGTCATTATCTCGGCTGACCGTAGACGAGGAGGGTGTGGACGCATTACTTTCCGAGACGGAACGAGCGCTACTATTCACGCTGCTTGGGGATGCGCGTGCAGCTTTCGAGTGGTATTTTGATAACTGGACAATGTACTCTACGACTGGTACTAATAGTAAGATGGCAAATTAATTATGGGGTAATCGGGGTCCTCAATATCGAGTCAGGTCCAACCTGTACTGCTGTATTCGGCGAGATTGATGTTCCCTACTCGTGCGCTGCTCCGGACTTGCTTTTATCGATCGCCAACCCGTTCCGTGTCCATCTACCACCGTACACGCGCAATGTCCACCACTGGATCGCTCGCCGCAGAGATCACACAACAAACAGCGCTCGTCAACGAGCTCAGACTACAAAACACAGACCCAGCCGCCCTCGACGCCGCCAAGAAGAAACTCAGTGAACTCAAGAAATCGCTCGGCGCGATCGGCAAAGCGGGGACGAGTTCTGGCGCTGCAGGGACGAGCTCCAGCAAAGATGGGAAGAAAAAGGACCGGCTGCTGCTCAAGACCGCCAAGGTGAGCCGGCGTTGCGCGTTTTCCTTTGGTGATCGAGGGTAGTGGTGATCAATTCGAGGTTTGACCTTTTGGAACATGGAATCTTGCCCTCCCACCGTTTTCGTTCTTTTCTTTTTCGTCTTTTCGTTTCTAGGGTACGCGGGATTATGGACCTGTCGAGATGTTTTGTCGGGAGCACATCGAGCGGATCGTCAAGGATGTATTCACGTCCTATGGAGGGAGTTGTCTCGATACGCCCGTATTTGAGCGCAAGGACGTGTTGACGGACAAGTATGGGGAGGACTCGAAGCTCATCTTCGATCTCATGGACCAAGGGGGGGAACAGCTGGCGCTGAGGTATGACCACACCGTCCCGCTTGCACGATACGTGGCCATGTCTGGTGCGACGATACAAGGCAAACTATGGCAGGTTGGAAAGGTCTATCGGAGGGATAACCCCGTCATGTCCAAAGGACGGATGAGAGAGTTCATGCAAGCCGTGCGTTGCCTCTTGCTTTGTGCGCTGCTCCGATCGGATACTGACCCGTCGCGCTAGGATTTGGATATCGTCGGTGTGTGGGATCCGATGATTCCTGATGCGGAGATCGTTAGTTTGCTTTGCACGATTCTGACACGTCTGGATGTGGGAGAGTTCACAGTCAAGGTGAGATGTTGAATGTGGTGATCTCATATCATGTGTCTATTGAACACCCTACGCGACAGATTAATAACCGTAAAATATTAGATGGGATATTTGAGACGTGCGGCGTACCACCGGAGAAGATACGTACGATCTCCTCTGCCGTAGACAAACTAGACAAGGTACGCCTCTGCACGAAGACCTCCGTTACACTGGTTTACTCAGCTTCTGGGCTGCTAGCTACCCTGGGCGGATGTTAAGAAGGAAATGACAGACGAGAAAGGGCTGAGCCCCGAAGTCGCGGACAAGATTGGAGAGTACGTCAAACTGAAAGGTCAGCCATTCCCCCGAAACTCTATCAATTCTCGGGGTGACGGCGAGCAACCAACAGGGGGACCCTCTTTGTTAGGCCAGCTCAAAGCCGATGAAACATTGATGTCCAATCCCAACGCAAAAGACGGCATCCTCGAGATGGAACTGTTGTTCAAGCTCCTCGGCGCGTACAAAGTCCTTGATAAAGTGTGTCGAATCTAGCATCCGTGATCGCATATCGTTCTCACACATCGATAGATTTCTTTCGACATGTCTTTGGCACGCGGCCTCGATTACTATACTGGAATCATATACGAGGCTACCGTGGCAGCCTCAGCACCTCCCGGTTTCACCCCAGATGGTCCTGCATCGACACCCTCCGAAACATTACCCACACCCGTGGCTCCGAAAAAGAAGACTAAGAAGCCAAAAGCTGAAGACGCAGAGGAGGAGGAAGTGGACGAATCCCAAGTGGGCGTTGGCTCCATTGCCGCCGGTGGACGGTACGACAACCTCGTGGGCTCTTTCACGTCTGCAGCAGCAGGGGACGGAAAGAAGGGTGCCCAATGTCCATGCATTGGTGTCAGCATCGGGCTGGATCGGATATTCGCGCTCGTATGGCCCAAGTGGATAGAAAGGGGCATGCGGAGTAAGGAGACGATGGCGTACGTGATCGCCGTGGGCGATGGGCTGCTAGAGGAGCGGATTAGACTGGTTCAGGAGCTGAGAGAAGCTGGGATCAAGGTACGGGGTTGGCTCCCGTTTCGGATGGACGTGTGATGACTGACGTCGACATTCGACTATTTTAGACAGATTTCCTGGCAAAGCGGAAACCAAAATTGCCGGCGCAGTTTGCGGCGGCGGAAAAGGACGAAGTGCCATTTGATATTCTGCTTGGCGGTGACGAGCTGAAGCAAGGTTTGGTCATCGTGAAGGAACAAAAGTGGGAGTTCGTCGACGGGAAGAAGGTCAAGGTGCAAGCGACGGATCAGGGTACGAAGGTCAAGCGGGAGGAGCTTGTTGACTGGATCAAACAGACGTCGACGTACCTCAACTGGTCGAGTGGTAGACTCATCTAGACACCGATGTAGGGACGTGTCATACAGTTGTACCTCTTTTCTATATTACCATAGAGGTTTGGGTACGCGATTCGGATGCTTCTGAGATGCATTCCTGGGCTATCCTCGAGATTGACAACACGATACCACTATTGAGGCCACAACGCTTGGGGTTATGTAAAGAAAGTAGTACCTACGGACTACGGAAAACACTTGGCACGAGATGATGCAACCATTGACCAGCAGAATCCGAGCAATGGAAAAGACGGTGACAACTTGAATTCCGCAGATCCCATCATACAAGTGAAGCTAGCAGGCAAGTTTATCTCATTCCGTATCTATAGCAGATGGCAGGTATGGTGGTAGTGTACAAAATCGTGCCGAAAGTGGAAGATGGTATGATTATTTGTGATATTGACATGAGACATGCCATGCCATGAATCCCCTTATGACATGCAACGTTTCACAAACGTTTGGAAATCCCATCTTGCTGGATATCGCGGGTATTGCGCCATACTCCCTCCGCATCCTTCTTACGCACCGTGAAGCACGCAATGCCCAGGTGCTCCGTGATTTCCTTGATCACGAGCGTACAGAAACGAGCGTACGTGAAGAACGAGACTGCGAACGTCAGGTAAACAAATATTGTGGTGTGTTTCGGTGTCGACTGGATAATAGGTGACCTAGAAAAGCGTGAGTAAGACACGGAACCAAGCTAAATGACAGCATACCGGTGAAGTAGGTCGGGTAGATGAGCGTCGAGGACCCCAATAGCACTCCATATCCACATAGGGTCCCACCACGGGAAGGGTGTCTTTGTCACGTGGCTCAATATCATCCGTCCGACTTGGTGCGCAAACTGCAAACCCCAAGCACATATAAATGGAAGGAAAAGTGGCGAATGCACGATGTTCGAATGATAGAACGATGGGTGAAGCAACCATAGAACCTGAAGCACCGCCGATACTACGAAGGGAAGAAGAAGGACCAATGGCTTGATAGTAGACCTATTGGAGACTCGCATCGCCTTGTAAACGTTCCGGTAGCTTACAGCTGTATTAGCGGCTTTCTATACACTCAAAAGGTATGACTATACCTGGACACAATATTGAAAGCCAGACCGAAGGCAGCAAACACCATGAAAGCCTCGTTGAGACCAATGTCAGGGACGATCTCAACAACTTGTGGTATATAGTCCAGGTGAGTAAAGGTGAGGAAACGTTGGTCCCAAAACGAAGGTCCTATACGGTCATGGGTCTAGAGAAACATCCCGACAAACAAAACACTCACCAAAGGCTCCAGATATGATGTAGATGAATACGATCATAAGGATACCTTCAACAGGTCCGGAAAATGGTCCAAGATACAAAATCCCTGTATGGTGCTCTTCCCATGTGGTCAGGTAAAAATTGGCAAGAGTGGCAATCTCCGATGCGACAGTCCACCACGAGCGACCTAGATTAAGAGCTCTGGCGGCCAAAACAACTTCCAGCTATAAAGGACATGAAAATCTATGTCGCATGTCCAGGAGTATTGGATTACCGTGGTGTTGAGGGCATCACAACCTAGTCAATTGGGATCAACCTGCGGGAATGCTGAATGAACGTGGATGTATACCGTGATCAAATAATTCGCCAAGTGGACCGGCCATGCCAGTGCGGCGGGCTTGCTTACTTCAAATCCCTGAACGTCAGAAAATACTTTTGTCAGTGAGAAAGCGCCCCTCACCCATCCACTGCATCGAAGGTCTGGTACATGAAGAGACCAAGGGCCCACCTGCGTCATCAGATGGAACAAGTCGCAACAAATGGAAAGTGGGAAGGCGCACGTGAAATATATCCATTGCGGAGGGCCAACTAAGCCATCCTTGTCGGTATAATATAGTGGATCGTAGATTAACAGCGAAAGGAAATTAAACGCGACTATAACGAGCCCAAGAAGAGTTATCTGCATTGCATATCAATTCCGCCAGTGCTGAAGGTTTGATTTGAGAGCGTACTGTATTCGGCGCGACTGTCAACGGCCAAAGAGTGATGAACCAATTCCAGTAGGGGGAAAGGACGTATCGGGATAAGAGAGACCTGTGGTGTACATAGTCAGAACTGTGGTTGGTGTGGACTTGGGCAAACATACTTGTCTACACCCTTGTAGGCATATATTCTGAGGTTTTTGAGCGCTGTTGGTGACAGATAGGCCATTGCGACTCTACGGAACAAAAAAAGAAGGGAGAACAACCACGTCACGCTTGAGCCTCATAAAGACCATCGATATTGAAACGTACGGCGGCAGCCAGAAGTGGTACCACGTGACAGGTTTATAATCACGTGATACCCAATGAATATCATGATTCCGGTCGTACTTGTTCCTCGATCCTTGTTTGCGATGTTGCACCAATTGCCCACAGAGATCGCTTTGCAGATAATATCGTACCTTCCGCTACATTCATTGTATTCTACCACTCTGGTATCACACGACTGGAGTGCCTTGATTGCGACCAACGAACCCACTGTATACAGGAATACCGCAATACTCCACCTTTTCATCGACGAGGAGCAGCTTCGTACGGGCTCTATTCCAGTCGACTGGAAGGCGTACTGTTCGCTTGCTTTCCGTACCTTTTCCTGATAATCGCTGATCGACTCATCCCCAGGCAGGAGACAATTGGAGATCGAGAGGGGCTGGCGCGGCAAAGGGCCGTCCGTCGTTCGAGAATTGTCTGCGACGGGAGCCCTTGTGCATCGCATCAAAGTCGATTATGAGCTTGGGTTCGTCATCACAACCTGCCAAATAGGTGGCCTATCCGTCTGTGATATCCAAAACAATCGCGTCTTGTGGGCACTTCCTCCGGTGAGGCCCATGATCTAATGTTCTCGAATCACGATGTCTGATATAATTCATATCCAGAACCATGCTGTTAGCTATGCACATTGTGAATACGACCGGGGTTACATCGTTTTCAATCGATACGATAACTGCAAGGAAGTCTGGCGACATACCGTTGATGCAGACGGCGATCAGCGTCCAGAAACGTCACCCCCGGACAAGAAAATGCTTGAAGCATCCACGCAAGCTGCCGCAAGGTTTCATTCTGCAGAGAGTCGATGGGGTCACTTCAAAGCCTGGTCACTTCTTCGCATGCCAGAGAACACTCGTGCATTCCGTTTTTCGTACCCAACGCTCTTAGCCACGGCAAAGAACAATGCGTATCTTTGGGATGTTCCGAGATCGCAATTGGTTTCGGTCATTCGGGATATTCAACGACTGCATCAGGGCCTGCCACTGGCCTCCATCAATTACGTCGAAGTCAACGACCTGTACGTGTTTATCTGCGGTGAGCGCGGATTGCGTATTTTCGCGAGGGAAGGTGGAGCGTTGCTGTATCAGCTGTCTACGAGAGAGCTGACCAGTGCAACGTGGGACGTACCACCACAGACTCGTGGTTTAGCGTCTTCCGTCGTACACCCCCAAATACTCCTTCATAACCACCACTCACCTAGCTCTTTCCACGGCGAGTTCATGGCATGTATGCACCCTCACTCTTGAGCTACAAGGTTGAGATTGCCGATGATGTTTGTTTTCAGGCCACGTCTCGGCATCGGGGAATGACCTTGCTGCTCTTACACAAAACGGCAGGCTAGTCATCCTCCCTGGTTTCCAGCGCCTATTTGCCGAGTCAAATGCTGTCCACCATCGGGATATTGCCATCATCCTGAATTTTCAACCCTTCTCAAGTGACGGAGAAATCTCGTACTATCTAGCAGTGGGCGGCCGAAATGGAAAACTGGCCGTCGCTACGGTATGTGTACAGTACCACATTCACGCCACCAACACCCCAACTGATATCCTGCTCTCCCCTTTCCTTGTTTTCTAGCGGAAAGGTATATACGTCATCTCTCCCGACTTTAACTTCAACCGCCTGACTGCCGACCGCCCACCCGAACCGGGCGTGTCCGTCTGCCGATTGTCCAAGTTTGACAACGACCGCTTGCTCTCATTCATGTCCTGTCTCCAGATCACACACGATGCGATCTACTTTACCTACAAGCCGTCGCACACGAACGGTGGTACATTGGACATAGCTCACGATGCCCATATGCACAATATTGGAGTCCACGATCCACCCGACGTGGAGGTGTTTCCGGACTTGGGCGATGATATGGAGGATGGGTTTGCAGACGGGTGGGAGGATGAAGACTCTGAGGAGGAGGGACAGGTGGGCATGGGCGCCCCAGAGGACGATAGTCAGTAACTTCATCCCCTTTCGTCGCCCATCTCGGTGCTCACGTGGTCCGTAGATCCTGTGCACGCCATCATCAACAACTGGTTCTTGCCTATGAGTACGAACACGGTGTACAGCGTAAGCTTTTAGTGGAGCAGACATTTCTGGCTATGTTCCTCCGAGGGTCCCGAATCATACTTAGTTTGAAGAATGCTATCTGTACAAAAATAATGTGTGCTACAAATCCGATCTACATCCACCCGATACTGGTATATGTACATTGACACGATTCCGAAAGCAGGTAGTCTAGTGCATAAACACAACAATGTTTTGTCGTCAACGTCTAGGCCTTTCGATCGAGCTCGATCGCTTCGTACTGCGTGCTTGTGGACGACTTGACGTCTTTGCAAGTCGCTACAGATTCTACTCTGTCTCTCAAATTCGAGGGACTAGAATCACCAGGCAATCCCGCACGGACGCTGAGATATCCTTTAAACGCCGCAGCCGCATCATCAAGCAGCTGTTTCAATAACTTTCTGTCCTTCTCAGGGAGCGCCCGGTCCCCATCGTCTTCCTCCAGGTAACGCAACGCCCCCGATTTGTCGTCGATGTTCAAAAGCTGCTCGACGACCTTTTCCAACCACCGGTTCCATACGGGTGTAGCGTTTGAGATACACGAGCGGAGAATCCTGACACGAAGAGCGCGATCCTCTTCCGGGGACGACCTTTCGACGTCGTGGAAGAGCAGCAAGCAAGTGAACACGGCCATCGTCGTCCGCGTACCAACGCGGAACCTGCGCATCTCCGGGTTCCCAAGCGTCTTGAAGAGTAGATCCGTCTGTATCTTTTCCTTCTCCAGCGAGGATAGGTAGGAGTTATACCCCCATGAGACAACAAGCGAGACGCAGAACATGATCTGGCCAAAGAGGGGTGCTTGTGGGATGAGGAGAAGTTGGAGGAGGAATTGGAGGATGAGGAGGAGGGAACATACACCGATGTCGTGGTGTTTGTGTACGATGCCCTTCTCTACGTCAGTCCGTATTGAATGCGTCTCGAGATCGAAACTTCCTTTTGTGATGACGTTCACGTCCCGCTCCTTCCCTTTGATCACCACCACCTCTCCCTCTCCCTTCAGTATGCCATGGCCGAGAGGAGAGCCAGTGGCTGGGTTCTGGACAGACTTGATGACGAGTCTTCCACTGCCGATGACAAAGCTAGCCCAACCGCTGGAGATGATACCGAGGAAGATCATGAAGAAACCGAACCAGTCGTAGACCAGCGCACACATGATGCAAGTCACGACACTGACGGCGATTGGGATGAGCCCGAGGAGGGCGTCTCTGAGGGGTAAGCGTTCGACGGGGGTATCATAGTCGACATGCTTCATGATCATATAGGTAACGTCGCAAGCTTGCGTCACTCTCCCTTCTATCTTGTTTATCTCCTTCCCCTTGCTCCGCTCCATCGTCAGATAACCCAGATGGCGCGTGGGCATCTCCGTCCCAGATAAGGGTGCGATGTATTGGGGTCCCTTCTTGCCATCGAGCCCAAACGAGACGGCTGGCGAGTCGTTCGGGCCAGGAAACAATCCATCCCAGAAACGTGAGTTCGCCATCCTACCGAAACGTTTCGCAACCGTGTAACTTCCTGGAGAATTGTACCATCCGAGCCATCGTCTGCCTCTGTAGAGGTGGACGGTAGCCATGGCTGAGATAGCTTCTTTACCCCCGAAGAAGCCAGCTACAGCAGCCGAGTTGAGAGAGAACTTCGAATTTTGAAGAGGCGGACGGAGGGGTGGCATTCTTGGAGAGCGTCATCGCCCCACTGCCCCTCTGAGTCGTTAAGTACCCCGGCGCTAATAGTGAGGGGGAAGGGTGAGAAAGTTGTCAAGGGAAAAGGCACGAGGCAACCGCAAGACCAGTTCTACAGCTTGCTAGACATCCAGAGACCCGTCTGAGCGCTCGCCCAGGGTGACGACCGCTATAATCGTGGAAAAAGAACTGTTTGGAATAAACTTCCGGGCGACCCTGAGCTTGTCGAGCACAACAAATTTTCGTCCACGGCCTCGGTCAGAGTCACGATGAAACGACTTGAGCAGGATTGTTCTTGTCCATGAACAGAAAATTCGCCTTTCGTCGTGTGGGAAATGCTGACACCGCCAACGGTCCATACGTGGCTGTATTCCGCTGTGCCACAGGAAATGACTGTTATAGTTCGCGTTTATGATTGTCCTAGATGCTGTCCAGAGCATATACTAGTCGCACCAAGTATTTCCAGAACGCCAATCTCATTCTATAGAGAAGTATGAATTAATTTTCATGTGTTCTCCTCACGAACATCGTCATCGGGTGTTGTGCGGATATCGTCACCGGACGCACTGAATGCACTTTTGAGAAAACGCAACCGTCCCGTGGATAATTGGCATGTAAGCTTTTCTTTTTCTTTTAGAAATACCACAAAGCGCTTCGAGCCATCACACATGACACCTGGATTCTGTGGCCTGCCAGTGCAGTGTCTTTCATCGCCCGCCTCCTGAGCCAGCAACATATCAAAATAACTTGAAGGTTCCCAACACTGCTTGCCAGATAACTCGAAAAATTTTACACGCCAGACAAGCAAATCTTCAGGTGTGGGGTTGTCCGACTTTGATTAACTTCCACCCAGTGTTGATTATAGCATCATGATATGTCGATTGCGGTGCATCATGATGCAAGCGGTGCACTGAATCATATCCGCCATTTTTGTTTCGAAACTTTCAACGAGATCATACAAATAACTTGGGGCAGTTCTGTCAGCATCATGACATTCAGGAAAACGGTTAGTGTTAGCCGACAGTAGTCGATAATCAGAACCACTAACCAGTCCCCTGAACAGTGATAGTACCAATAATACGTCTGGGCGCACTGCCATTCGGCCCGCTCGGACAGCTCCCACAGAATGTCAGAAGATTCGTAGTTTTTCAGTCGGGCTAAACTGTCCTGCGACGTGTTTGCGTTTGGCCCTCATTGGCCTGGTATTACTTTGGGTTTACTTGGACATCGTGGGCCAACGAGGAGGCTCATTGGAGTGTGCGAGGCTTGCCGTCATAACGTGAGACATCACATTCAAGTTCGCCAAAGCATTTTAGGGGTCTACTATCAAGTACTTAAGTTGGCCCTCTCGCTCCGCAACTTGTCAGCCAAAATGTCAATGCCGACGAGTCTGCCAGCTGCTGATGTCAACGTGACTGACTTTTGGAGGTTTGTTAATAGGTATAAGGTGCCTTTGGACTGTTGTGCGCTGCACTTGGACCACCGAGGGCTCAATACCCTTAACAATTGTTTCGTAATTGTGTATTCTCGAGAATTCCCTTTGAACAAGTTAATATTATTACATTTCAGAGGTTCGGCACCAAAACAGGTGAACTTTGAATATACATCTTCGACTGAAACTACTACACAGTTTGGTGGATGGTGTAATTCGACGTAAATGCTCATCATTGGCCTCTTTGAAAAAGATGGATCAGCGAACAAACGGTGTTCAATGAAATTGTAAGAGGCTTGAGTAGGCGGCACTTGTGTAGCCAGAGAAGCTGGTCTGGAGAAGCACCCAGATTCAACATCCTCCGAACGTCTCTGATTTCGGAGGTTGGGGTGGAACGATAGAGTCACAGGGAACGTGCTTGGAGCCGGTGTTACAAAGTTGCCGGGCCAGTGCTCCACAGTGACCCGGCGTAACATGTCATCGAACCAATTCGGGTCGAGCATACATACGTTAACTAAATGATCTCGTAACCAGACCTCGGTCCCTTCATAATACAGAGTACTTACGGCCCCTTAGGATGGTTAGCGACTCGGGAATCGGGAATTAGGGCCCCCCCGCATCCGGGTATGTCGAGTCCCAAACTCCCGGGATCCCAAATGGGAGGACGGGTCAGACCTTGTATGGATGATTTGAGTTTTCTAGCGTCTACACGTTTAAATCCCAACCGATTGAGGACATATGGAAGCGTGTCATTAATTCATTCCCGACCAGTTGCTGTAAGTAAACAAGTGTCAGGTGGCGCAATTCGATGCCATTAATTGTATTAGGGAATCTTCCGATCGCAAACTTTTGGTGCGGCGGCGAGGCGTTGAATCAAGCAGCGGTCCACTTACCTAATGAACCTGGTTTTCGGACTACCTTGAGATACGTTCAATGACAATCCTCCAGGATTCCCGGATCGGCCATCTTGAAGTTCCGTCGAAGATACCGCGGACTATAACCCACCGTATCAGGATGCATGCTGAGGAAATAGATCTGGCCCCGTGTTGATGCAAGAGTGTAGTCTCCAATTACATCCGTTATTCGGGTCCACAAGATCGGGGTTGTCGGTCCTTTTCCACGGATACTAAGCGGCACTTATAAAGGGATGAAGGGGCTACCTAGCCCCACCAGTGTTTGCCCCCACTATGGCGGATGGTATCTCTCCCCTTTCCTCGTCAGTCGAGCCGTTGGTCTCGCCCGTGACTCTAACCAATGGCGGTTCGTCACCATTGCCGTCGCCAATAGACGTCACGGACGATGTGATACCTCCTGCCCATACTCACCGCACGTTAGTGCTTTGCTTCGATGGGACGGGCGACCAGTTCGATTCAGACGTAAGTTCGCCCCAACATACTTGCACTATTTCCTCTGATCCATGTGCTATCTGCAGAACTCGAACGTCATCCAGCTCTTTTCCATGCTGAAGAAGGATGACCCTGCCCAACAGATGGTTTACTACCAGGTTGGTCACTTGCTACATGGGAACCGAAGTGTCGTAAACTAGGTCGTTCATTTCGGCAGGCTGGAATAGGTACCTATACTATTCCTCAGATAGCGACCCCGCTCATGGCCAAGCTATCGAAGACTATCGACATGATGATTGGGAATCACCTCGACGCACACGTAATGGGTAGGCAGTCAACCTTTTCCCTGGCTTCTTCACAGGATTTACGTCAGTGGCAAATTTTAGGCGGTTATGAGTTCTTGATGCAAAACTGTACGTCGAATTTCCTTGATTCAGTCTTCACATACTGAGTCGGTCTACGACGTGTAGATGAAGCGGGCGATAAGATTTGTATCTTTGGGTTCTCGAGAGGTGCTTATACTGCTCGTGCGCTGGCCGGCATGTAAGTCTTGATGTGTTACCAATTTATGTGATTTCTTATATTCTTGAATCCCTTTCTATCATATAGGATCCACAAAGTCGGTCTCATCCCTCGATGCAACCATCAGCAGGTCCCTTTTGCGTACAAGATGTACTCCCAGGACGATGACCTTGGATGGGAACAAAGTACAGCCTTCAAGAAAGCGTTTTCTATTAACGTTGACATTGAGTTTGTGGGTGTTTGGTAAGCGTTCGATGAAGGCACGTGCCATTGACACTAATCGAAACACCTTAGGGACACTGTTAATTCTGTCGGCATAATTCCTCGCAGATTGCCGTTTACGAAAAACAATGATAACATTCGGTGTTTCAGGCATGCTCTGTCGTTGGATGAGCGCCGAGTGTATGTCGTACTTTTTCTCTCATTCGATCACAATTAGTGACCAACCTTGTTATACAGCCGGTTCAAAGCAAACTGCTTCAACCGGCCAACAGAAGAGGACCTTAAACGCGGTGTCAAGCGCCATGAGATGCCGCGTAGCGTCAAGAAACTCCATGTGCCGTCCTTGCCGAAAGTTCTCAAAGAGCACACCAATGGCAGTCATCATGGGTCATCCTTGCTAGAACTCGAACAACTCTACTCTCAAACGGTCGCCCCCACTGATGTTGAGGAGGTGTGGTTCGCTGGCGCTCATTGTGGTATGTCCATTTTTTCTATACAACAACCACTGGCAACGTACTTAGCGTCATCCAGACGTTGGCGGTGGATCCGTCGCAAACAACACCCGTCACAGTCTGGCGCGCATTCCGTTACGATGGATGATCAGACAGTGTTTCCTCACTAACACGGGTATCATGTTCCACCGCTCCATGTTCAAGCAAATTGGCATGGATGACGCTAGCTTATATCCACACGTGATTGACCGCCCTCCGGCGATCTTCCAAACGCTGTCACCTCAACCGCAGGTCGTCGATAGTCAATCGCCTTTTGTCAACGAAGAACTGGAAGACCTGGCAGATGCTCTTAGTCCCGTGTATGACCAACTGCAGATCGCACCTGCGTGGTGGAGTCTGGAGGTCATCCCGCAAAGGTTGCATTATCAAAGAGACGAAGACGATCGCTGGGACAATGGCTTCGTGTAAGCCAACATTCCGTGTTACGTGGGTGATTCGTTAACTTTAGATTATCCTGTGTAGTGTCAATATGGGGGCAGGGAGACATATTCCTATGCAGCGCAAAGAGGGGGTCAAAACCAAGTTACACCGGTCAGTCAAGATTCGGATGGAAGCGGCAGGATTGGCGGGAGGTAAATACTGGCCCAAGGCCAAACTTAGGGTTGAGCCCAAGTGGATGGACTAGATAATCGATGTTTGTTCCTCTCCATTTTGGCTTTGCATCATGATCTGCATCATCTTTTTGTTCTGTTTTCGTTCTTGTAACCTTTATGCATTTCTTGGCAGTATGTCTTTTGATATTGTCCAAACACCACTTGTCACCGAGGATCAGATGTCGGCGCTGCCGGGGGTGAGTTAGACGAGCTGATGGCGCAGCCATGGCTATTCCGGATTCAAACCTAGAGATAGAAGCACAGGAACCTCATGCAACGCATCCGCAAATGTGAAATCCACAAAGCGGTACGAAGTTCTGCTCCTCTCCGCGTTCACAGCCCGTGCGATCTCCCATCTCATCGGGATCAACCAAATCTTTGGTGTATTTCAGGTGAGCGCCTTGGTTCGACGTCATGTACATGCGCGGTTCGAACCGGCAATACGGATTCAATGTTACGCCCCTGTTTCTGGGATTTTTGGTTAAGAATACAGCGACTATACATCGGCCCGTGAGCGACGTTCCGGACGCGATAGGTGCAGGTTAGACATGGGCGAGGAAGGATCTCCGCAAACCCATGCATGGATGGCGCGCGTCCAGGAGGTCCAGATTATCATCTCCCTCCTAGTCCTAGGGGTACCGGTCACTGTTGACGGGCCTCGGTATTCTCCTCGCAAGCTTCGACGTCGAGGTGAACACACTGCTGTCCTTGCAACGGATGACTTGTGCACGCATACCTGTACCCGACGACGAACAAACGTCGTCCTAGCCACAATGACGTATACGTACAATCGTAGCAGTTCGTGACCCAGGAGGTCTCTAGACCGTTGGGCCATCTATGGATTATTTTCCCCATCATATCCCTTACGCCAGTCTATTCGACGCACACTGGGGTTTTGCAACAGGATTCATATAGATCTATCCAGCTCGGCGCTTTTCCTCTCATGATGGTGGCGTTGTCATATCGAGCAACAGTGGAACAGAAATCAAAGGAACGCAGTTCGGAGAAGCGATCGAGCGGACGTAGGTATAGTGTCTAGTTTTTCATCACCCTCTACAACCTGACGTTGAACGTGGAAGCGATCATATCGAACGAAACCTGTGGCCTTACCCAACGAGCATTCGGCTTCCGCGGACCCCCTCTCCCCTCTTTTTTTTTTTTTTTTTTTTTTTTTCATATCACGGTGTTTCGGTTGGCGCCGACGCGCGACGCGGTGGAAAACCGGCGGACTACTCGCATGGAACTTATCGTCCCGCGACACAAATCTCCGGTTCC
>JBBPRD010000296.1:0-15689 GCA_038092855.1 Boletus piedmontensis
TGTGCATCCCACATGCCATACATGACGCAGGATGTTACGCCCTCACCCAATAGGCCACGGATCATGTACATATTACGACGAGCATCATTACAGACGACATCAAACGCATCAAACGCGCCAAAGTACTACGGCGTAACTGTCCAACCCATCCCTTAAGCAGCCGACCGCTTCTGTCCGGCAGAACGCGGGGTGCTTTCTCCTTTCGATTTCAACTTTCCGCTTGTCGCTTTCGAACCACTCTTTTCTTTTGACTGCCTGAAACACATGAACTCGATGCTGGTCGCCCGCCGACTTTCAGCCAGTATCTTCTTGACGTTGTCAAGATGCCCTTGTAGGTTATCGTCACCAGGACGTCGGGCATACGCCATGGATATCTTGTTGTACAGTTCGGAAAGCGTCTTCGTCGCTGCAGGTGAAACGTAACGGGCTAGTGTTTGATGCATGAACTCAATTTCAAGGGTCGCCTGGGGTAGATGGATAATAAGCCTTCGGCAAATTCCCAGATAAGCGACGGTATTGCCCACCCGCAACATTCCACCCATTCCGAAACGTTTGACTTGCTGGAAAGAACGCAAGGCCTCGTCTGCGGCATCCTCAACGAGCGCGTGCAGAACACGGTCGAGCAGTCCTTCCGCGACGCGGCTGACTTGCGCATGAATCTCCACGAGCGTCATCGACGCTCGGTACATGTAGGGCCGAATTTCTGCTCAGAATTTGGAACCCTCGTATATCAGCGAGTTCCAGACGACGTACTTACCAGTTGGTTGGGGGGTTTCATACCAGTCCATCTCACGGTCCAGAATGCCTTCCCGTAGTATCCTGGTCACCGTGCTAGACTTGGGCTTCACGTACGAGTCGAACAACCCCCTGTCCAACGCTTGTACTACCTTTATAAGAGTCTACAACAAGAGATCGGCATCACTTCTGGTAGCGTGGTAACGGGGAACGCACACTACGATCATCCTCTTTGGACACGCCAAATGCACTTTCAAGCTGAGAGACCATGTTGGGAATCAGGGTCCCCGAGAGGTACACAAAGTTGGATAGCATGAGAAGGAGTCTGGTGTCCTACTCAACCATCAGACAACTGAATTCCTACTCATCTATCGTACTCACTACATCATTCAAATCGAACGGTTTTGACGCCAATTGTTGGCCCGGTCCAGAAGTCTCCGTCGTTACGGACCACTCGGGTGAAGTCAGATGAACTAAACCATCTAGAAATGCGTAAACCGCATCCAGGAATGCTTTCGTGATCTTTGCCATAATCGCAGGCGAGATTTGGTTCTGCTGTATGGTCCGGAATGAAGAAGAAGTTGATGATAACTCGATCCCTCCGGCGAATTTTAATGCAGATGTGGTCAGATGTCTCTGGAACACGTCAAGTAGAGGCATAAACTGTGTCACAGAAGGATCTGACGTAGATGGTGTCCACGTCTCGAGAAGGTGGAATAGAGTTGCATCTGTTGGTCGTTGTAGTCAGTAGCATACATGAAGAATATTCGTGGCAACGACCTCGTAGCCAAACACGGACGAGGATGTCCCCGAACCTCCACCGAGTGCTTTCCACCAGATTCCTAAGACTTGAGCTAGCCTCAGGAACGATGTCCATTCCTGTCACCTCATTGGCACAATCTTGGATCTCAATGAGAATCTTTACCAGAAAGTGGGCAGTAGTCAAGGAATTCGAGTGTCTCGGAAGCAATTTCGGTAAAGGATCGTTGTTAATCCTTTGCATCACAACTGCATCAGAAAGACTGAAGAATTCGGACAAAAGTGAAACATAGAGTTTCACGATGTCAAGCGCCATTTGACTACATTGCTGAGCGCTCCGCCGTGAACCGGATGGCTGAAGTTGGCGTGAGGAGATCATCCCCGTGGTCGGACGTCAAACGTACCCTTTTGAACTTCCCTTCAATAAAGCTTCTGGCAATCTTCCAGAAATTAGGGAGCGAAGAGAGCAATATTTCAGACATGTTCTTCGTCATCTCAAAGATGGCCTCCCAAATTTCATGACCTCCACTCTGGGCTGCAGATCTGGTGAGTAATAGCCAGACCGAGAACTATGTTAAAACCCACCGATCGCCGTTTCAGGTTGTTTCGTCTCAAGGGCAGCAAGACATATTTGCAGTTGTGATTTTAGTGAGGTGTTGAGACCATCAGCATCACCCGTTTCAGGAGGGACCATACTCAATGATTCTGTGGGAAAATGAGTAACATCCTATCAGCGACGAATACACCCACTGTTGATGGCTTCGGCCCCAGATCGATACGAGGCATTGATCTGTTTCATGACGTGGGTATGTTGACTATCGAAGTAAGTCCATATTGGGTCTTCCGATGTGTTCAACTCTAACAGAATCCTTCCGGGCGATGAATGAACGAGTCTTCCAAAACAAAACAATAAGAGGCATACTCGATCGTTTTCTCCTGCTCCTCGACGCTCCGGCTTGGTTCTTGTAATTTTGACAGGAGAAGGGACTTCATCTCCGCCATGACTTTCTCGACATTGGACCAGACTTTTTCCAATATCCGTTTCTGTTCGGACACAGAGCTGTCTGGTTTTCCGTTGGCCAAGGCCGAGGACTCTGCTGGTGTCATTTGCCCCTGCCGAGAATCTCGAAGAAATTTGCCCTTGTTGTACGTTCGTAAAGCAGCTTCGTACTTTCCCTGTGTAAGGAGAAAAACTCAGTCACGACACTCAGACACCATTGAAGCAGTTCTCCAACTAACCGCCTCGATGGACTCGGCGAGAGATCCTGGTAGACTGAAAAAGAATTTGGAGCGTTCGAACACAGAAAGCGTTGTGCGCAGTCTCTGAGCCTTGGCAGAATTCTCCAAGACAGGAAGGAACACCTGGTTAGCTTTGACGGCAGTACCTATACTCTCTCTCTCAGCAAAGGAGGCGGATGGTGAAAGCCTAGTGTGTTGACCCACGTTTCAGGTGATCAATGAGCGGCTTCGACGCATATTCGCTGGCGTCAGACAAGAGACCTTCCCGCATTTCAGCATATAGAGCTTGTGTGGGCCCGTGAGTGATGGTTCAGGAATATACTCGTAGGACATTTTACCATCCGTAGATGCTTTCACCGCGACAAAACGATCAAAATTGTCCTCGACGAGTACCCGAACCTGTTCTGACCGCGCATCGATGGATGCCTGGAGATGAGATATGCCGGCAGCCAAGTCCTGGTACGTCGCGTTGGGGTGAACTGCAGCCAGGAAAGCCTTGGGGTCGAACGACTTTGAGCTTAACATGACAGCCGCCTCTGTGCATTTGTCAGACCTAGCTTAAGATGCAACAACTCGCGGGTTCGTACTCGTTTCGGCGTCCATGCTCCGAGGACTGAGAGGATGGTGGTCAATAGGATGTTAAGGAACATAGACGTGATTGAGCGCACTCGACAGTAGCACCTAGACCCAACGGATCACCGTCACCTTCCCCACCGACGGAGGTAACGATGTCAGATAGTGGATCTTCCAAGTCATAATCCACTTCTTCCCACTTTCTGGCAGTCATGCATGTCAACGGGTCATCTCATGGGAGTTTGACGGGCTCACGTTGGATTGAGTGTGCTTAGTTTGTAGGCCTTGAGCAAGGATGCCTCGTCTACACCAACACTAACCTTGTTCGCTGGCATCCCACGATGAGTGTAAGCGGCTGAATGAAGTGTGGCTGTGCCTCACGTATCCAGCTTTCTCAGTTTCTGACCAAAGATATAATGTATCATTCCAATAAAGTAGGATAGTCTATCTGACAAATGAAGCAACGTTGATATGTTCATCATTCCTAAAAGATGCTACCTTGGTGGTTCCAGCTGTCTCATGCTTACACTGGGAGCACAGTGCTGAAGACATAGTCCCACATCTTGCCTGTATCCCATGTGTTAGAGAGCAATTTGACGCAATAACGATTACACGTACTGGTAACTCCGAATCCGAGC
This sequence comes from Boletus piedmontensis, assembly GCA_038092855.1. NCBI lineage: Eukaryota > Fungi > Basidiomycota > Agaricomycetes > Boletales > Boletaceae > Boletus > Boletus piedmontensis. The sequence goes on from JBBPRD010000296.1 coordinate 3,945, forward strand.
TCAAAGTTCTTGTAGTGATGAGCCAGGTGGTATTTCTTCATCTCTCGCATGTATGCAGGGAGCTTGGTGTGGTGTAACCTGCAAGAAATGAATATTCAAGCCAGGACCGAAGTGGGTATACTCACGCATAGTGCATGCAATCATACACGACGTCTTTGAAACCGATGAGAAATGGAGCCCAACAAAACATCAACTAGATAAGGTACCCACAGAATGCGAACGAGCCAGAAATGATACCGTTTGCAACAGCAGTCGGGAAGAATATATGTGCAAGCCGTGTAAACGGTGCTTGAAGGACGGCGAACATGATGGGTGGCATGACAAGTCTCAATCTAAATACCATGAAAATATGACACTTGGGCAACGACAATTCAACTCACCGGTCCATTGGCATGTAATGATGAATACCATGAAGCAAAAAGTGCACAGTCAAGAAAACGGGATGATCAGGCAGGAGGTCGTCGATGTGGAAGAGGAAACGATGCATCCCATACTCCAACATTGTCCAGATAAAGTTGCCCAGGAAGAAGCAAGACAAGGTCTTAACAAATGCTTCCGTCGACAGAAGGGACAAGGCAGAAAGGGGGAATAAGGGTGCCTCCCGGAAAGTCGGTATTGGCATGGTGAATTGCAACATTGAACGCAAGAAGAGATTGGCCGCGATCGGTAGCCAGAGTAGCGGTACCACATACCATACCGTGCGTGTGCACATCTAATTACACAGTCAGGGTGATCACTAGCCAGGGTATCACCGAAAATTCACCTCAAGCAGGGTAGGACCAAACAAACGCGCCGACTCTTTCAGATGGCGGGGTTGATGAACTTGTTTCAGGTAATACGACTTGCTGGAGAGAGGGTTAAAACTACACAACACACTTCCATAACCGAACATACCTAAAGTTGGCATTCCACATTTGCCTGAGCAAGGGCTCCCGGAGGTTGAGGAATTGAGTCTTTGCAAAGTCCTCGACGGAGTCAGTGTCCTCCGGATGGAAGTCGTCTGTCGCTTCCCAATCTTTGTGAAACGTGAGATGAAGTTGTGGAGAAGTAGCTACAAAGACGCACCGTCACTGATGGTTGTTGCTTCAGTGCCCAAACGACCGATCACGTACTCCTCCAACATCTCATACGCTGATTCCGAGTGATCATGCGAATCCTGGTCCTTCATGATACTTTCCAAGTCCGTGCCAGCGTTGTTGAGAATGAGGTCGTCGCCTCCGGGATGATCTAGCACAAAAGCGGTGACATCGTAGACTTTTCCCTTGAACGTCACCCAACAGCTCTGTGCAGACTTGTGTGCGGCGAGGTCTTCGAGAGCATAAATGCGGACGCGTTTCGAGATGGACATGGTCGACTTTGAGGGACATAAACTCGGGCAAGCTTTTCTAATGAATTGACAAGCACGGGTGCGGCCGCCTGCTTGTCCCGATCGGGCCTGCACAGCTTGTAAATTTCTCGACATAAGTCCCGTAAATTACTTTTACATGTCAGGCCACCACCTCTCGTCCTGGGAACCGATTCACACGCTCGTTCGGCATGTCGGCACAATTATTACAGCGCGGCCCGGGCCATCCCCACCCCGTCCTCCGCCAACCTGGCACTCCACCGTCGTAAAATGTGTTTCATCACCTTACCACTCGCAGTCTTTGGCAGTTCCTCCGCATCCAAACCATTCCCGATGAACCACACCCACACCGGTGCACTCTGCAGCAACGCCCATGTAAGCGTAAACAAAATCACTGCCAAAAGACCCCCCCTACCTGCGGATTCATGTTGCCCCGAACGACTTGACGGACTTCTTCCTTTGACATCGCTGTGCCTGGTTCGAGTAGTACCCATGCTCCGACGACTTCGCCGTACTTTGCGTCCGGAACTGCCACCGCCGCCGCTTCTCTTATAGACGGGTGTGCTGTCAAGACATTCTCTATCTGAACAGGGAACAAATTCTAGTAGATATCGGTAGTCGAGTTAAGAACGGCGCGGATATTGTTTGACGAAAGCCCACCTCTCCACCACGAATGATAATGTCCTAGTATAATGTCATTTATTCTGTACCGTGAGCATATCAACAACGGACCTTGATTCGACCAACAACTGCAACGCACTCGGATCAACATCACCCATAGCAGTTTAGTCATAGACTCACTCCTCAAGTAACCATCCCCGTCAATGATCCCTTCGTCACCTGTATGCATCCACACGGTAGATTCATCTTCAGGATCTGAACGCATGGCCTTCTTCGTCTGATTATCATCCTCCCAATACCTACCAGACTCAGGAAAAAAAAAACGAAAACCGGCAATGCATGAAACATACCCTTTCTGGAGCAGATATCCCGTAACGCATAATTCTCCGGGCGTACCAACAGGAACGATCTCTCCTTCCTGGTTTATAACCTTCGCTCTCACATGAGGCTGCACCTTTCCTACCGTTTCCACCCGTTTGATGATCGGATCCGCAGGCGTGGACTGAAAAGAGACTGGACTGCGGAACCAGGTCAGTGGATCCCCGAGTATTCACCAAATCAATCCCACCTCGTCTCCGCTACCCATCATGAATTAGCGGAACACGACAGAGAGATCAAACTCCACGACGCACTCATGCCATACGCGACAGTCAGGTCCACTAAATTTAGCTTTTCGATCAGCTGGCGCATTAGATCGATGGGTATAGGGGATCCAGCAGCGATTCCAGTCCTGTTTCAGCGCTCTGGCTTAGTTTACCGTGTTCTTTGCCACTCGAGACTCTGTAACTAAGTACTCACCGGAGTCGACTTAGGTCAGGTTTCTCCCCTGCCTCCTGCCGCCGTTGTACCTCCGCCAACACTCCGAGGAAATGAGTGGGTACACCATGCAACGCACTGCATCGCTCCTGCTCGACGGCGTCGACAATGGCTTTCGGGTCAAACGATTCTGATGGATAAACGACACAGGCGCCATGAGACCATGCGGCCAAATTTCCTAGCACAAGACGTGTGGGACGCAGGAGTTAGATACGTGAAGGTCGATAGAGTGCACAGAGTACTCATCAAAACAGTGGAATAGAGGCGGAACATTACCTGTACCGTATATCATATCAACGTTACGTGTTCGTTACTGAACCACACTTACAGAGAATATCATTAGGCGTGAACCGCATACACCGACCGTTCCCGATAGCATTATTCAAAATATTGAGATGGGTCAACTAACACACGCTCTGAGCCAGAGATGCGAGTAGAGGGTGTGGAAGAAACACCTACAGAAGCAGCCTTGGGGGCACCAGTCGTCCCACTGCGTAAACCAGAGTCACATACTCCGATCGCAAACACCAAAACTCACCCAAAAACGCACCTCGTAAACTGCAAATTGATAACGTCCTCCGATCGCAGTTCGTCCATGCACTCGCGTACACGTCGTTGTTCCGCGCCATCCTCCCTCCACACGAACATTTCGCGCCAACCAACAATGCACTTGGTATCCCTGATCTCATGTTGGTATGCGTTCGGATCCGCCAAGTTGTTCACGACGATGAGGTGTCGCAGCGTGGGGAGTGCTTCGCATTGTATGTTCCCCGGGGTAGAGTTACGCAAGTCCGGGAAGGCATCGCACAACATGCGTATGTAACGCGAGCTTCGAAGGCGTGGGACGGCAAAGAGATGGGACACGCCCGCTACGTTCAGGGTGTTCACCTGGAATCGCGTCGCAATTGTAGTGTGCAGAGGGAGAGGTCGACGTTCAACATGCCGTGCTCCGTGCTCCAATCAGACAGGAACACTCACGAGCTCGTTGACGCGATAAGCGGGATTCAACGTCACAAGGATCGCACCCACGCTCGCACACGCCCACTGTAACAACGCATACGAGCTGGATGACGCACACCCATCGACTTAGACATGAGACGACGACAACGAGTACCAAAACTGCCAATGAAACGCGCACCTATTGTTACCCATCACCACCGCGACGCGGTCTCCCCTTTTGATGCCCAAGGAAACAAGCCCCCTCGCGAGCGCGTGGATGTGTCTGTAGAATTCCTGAAAGTCCCATGCGAGGTGGGTACCGACGCCCATGTTCGGCGAGGGAGGGCCACCGTGTGCCCTTGGTCGCTCCTCCCTGCACACCAATGCGGGTCTCTCTGCGTGCTTTGCAAGGATCTCATCCCGAAAATAAACTGAAAGTGTCCGTTGTTCGAGCGGAGGTTCTTTCGGTCCCTCGACGGATGAAAGAGTGAGTGATCGAGAGAAACCAGTAGCGCGAGCGTTGACCTTGATCCATGTTGCCCGGCTGATGAGTCGTACAATCATGGTGAATCCCAAACCACGAGTTCGTATGTAGTACTTTCACCGAGCATTGTTATGTACAAGGAGAGTCCCCGACTCCCACGGTGGGCGGGAGCGCTTTTCTTGCAGCGGGCAATGTATCTGTGGCGTGTCAATGTGCAAGGGGACCGGCGCCCGCGTCGCTACGGTAAATATTGCAAGACTTCAATTTAGTATCCAAATAATACATGCACCGAGAAAAGGTAGCAATCACATTGCGATTCAAGCGTACAATGATCGGAATCCATAAACAAAACGTCAAAGGGATCTAAGTATCCAGATATTGTTGGTGGAGGTACCCCGCGAAGCACCCTTCCTCTGAATCGCGCTCGCACCCGACCAGCAACTTCGCACCCGTCTTCGTGCGCCGGAAAAAAGTGGTAGATAAGGTAAAGGTAACAAATGCGTAGTAGATATAATAACATGATATTACTCATCGAGTATTGTTGCAATCAACACTATTGCTTGATTCCGAGTATGGTGGTAAGGATGAAGTAGACGAGGAATGCGTGAGCACCTGCCCGGGGAGAGGGAGGTTGCTTGGAGGTTGTTCCCACAGATTCGGGCGAGACACAATGCTGGGTGTCACGGGGCGTGATGAATTGGGCGTGTTTGCCTGAGAGCGGTTGTGTACGAGATGTGCGCGGACGAGGTGGCCTGCTGCGAGGGCACTGAGAAGGGACAACTCCCCAGCCATGACCGAAGCAGCAATGATACGAGCAAGCCGTTGAGCATTCATACCGGGTGTCGTCGGGTGGGCACCTTTGATACCGAGCATCTCCAACACTGCGCCTTGGGGAGCAAGGATAGTACCACCTCCGACAGTGCCGACTTCAATGCAAGGCATGGAAACGGTCATCAAAAGGTCTTCTCCGTCGTTAGTTCTATTCAAACATGAGCGTTTCATAACGCCTTCATATAAACAGCTGCGTACGGTTCCATAAGAGTCATGCAATTTGAGCTTTCAACATTTTGCGCAGGATCCTGACCAGTCGCAAGGAAAATCGCGGTGAGGATATTCGCTGCATGAGCATTGAAACCACCGATTGAGCCAGCCATGGCACTACCGACGAGGTTCTTCTTCATGTTCAGGTTACACAACGCTTCCACCGTCGTCTTCAAAACGGTCTTGACCACCTTCCCGGGAACGATAGCCTCGGCAACAACACTCTTTCCACGACCTTCAATCCAATTGATGGCGGCAGGCTTCTTGTCCGTGCAGTAGTTGCCAGAGAGCGCAAGGGTGACCATCTCAGGGAAGTGCTGCTGCATCACCTCGAGTGCCTTCTCCGTACCTTTCGAGATCATATTCATACCCATGGCATCACCGGTCTTGGTCGCAAAGCGGACAAAGAGCGTCCGTCCAGCCATAGCAGTCTTGAGTCTCTGCAGCTTAGCAAATCGTGAAGTCGACTCAAAAGCATCCCTAATGACTCCGTATCCTTCGTCGGAGTCTACCCATGCTTTCGCCTCGGCAGCCATCACGACGGAAGGGAAGTCGATCGCAGGACCACGCGTCATCGCATCATTAGTGAGAACCGTCGTGACACCTCCACCTGAGTTGAGTGCCTTACAGCCACGTGACGTAGACGCGACAAGGGTGCCCTCCGCGGTAGCCATTGGAATGTGTACTTGTTCCCCGTCGATAGTGAGAGGCCCAGCGATGCCAAGCGGAATGGGTATGTATCCAACTACATTCTCGCAGCATGCACCGAACACGCGAGAATAGTCATAGTTCGCCATAGGTACGTCAGAATTCTCTAAAGTTCGGGTTGGGGTCGCCCGAGCTAATGAAATCAATGGATGGAGAAACTCGTATGCGGACCACTCACAAATCAAGGCTCTCCGAATCGTCACAGCCCGGTCGAGATCGCCGAGAACTTTCTCCAAAGCATACGCAGCAACCTTCCCGTTCTGCGCGAGGAGGATGACTTCTTCGTCGTTCAGGGTCGACAGTGATATTTGTACTGGACGAGGTCCGTTCTCGAAAATCTCGATGCACTCTTCCAGTGAACGAACAGGAAGGTCCACACGAGGTTCTTTAACGACGAGCGCAGTAGGTTGAGCTCGAAGCTTCATATCCAGCAAGAAGGCAGGAACACCACTGGTCTCCTTGTTAGCGGGGATGGGCACAGGTGCGATGACAGGCATAGAATCGAGAGGAGTGGATGGAACAGATTCAGGCGTGGTGGCGGCTTCGGAGTCGCCAGGTTTGGACGTGGGAGGACCGACCGCAAACGAAGGTTTGCGCGGTATAGCGGTGACCTTCACTTGTGGCGTCTCGATTTTTTCATCTACATCTCTGTCCCTCTTGACACCACCAACTGACCTGAATCTGACACTTTGCGGTTGCAGCCCTCTGATAGCACCCTCTGCAATGCCTTTGAGAAGGTAACCATTCAAAACGACACTTGCTGCAAGGACAAATACGATCCATTTTGAGATGACAGGATCGCCGACAAGATTGGTCCAGCCAGACATGAAGTTATCGATGATCTCGCTGGATCTAAAGAGTGCACGGGGACGTGCTGGACCAGGAGGGATGACACTGATGTATATAGGAGGGGCGATTTTGACAAACACGTCGACCGAAGAGGTCGTGATGTTGCCTGAAGTATGGAGTGCCGCTATGGTATCGAGCACGCCAGCAATGGCAGGAGATGTTATATCGACTTTGCGGGATTCGAACTGATAATCATCGAGGGACTGAGTAGCAGTTTTCGATTCGAAGCGGGCAACTGTGGCTGGTGCCAAGGTGGTTGTGAAGTTGAGGATATGTAATGTGAGGAAGGAAACGAGCTAATACATGTTGTAAGGGATTGTACAGATCAGCCAGCGGGGTGATAGACGTACCAAGAGGAGTTTGAGTCGGGCAACCGGATCTTGCTCCTTCACGTCCGCTGGAGGGCTGTTCCTGTCCCTCAGCATCGATCCCTTGGTACCAAGTAAGGTTTCCGAAAGCTTGCGGCTAAGACTATTGGCTTCCACGGGCTGAGATGGGCGGGCAAGTGCGCTAACAGTACCTTCAGCTGTAAGGTTGTTGGTACTCCGGGATCTAGTCAATACGCGTGCAGTTCTGATTCTGCGGACCTGCGTAACAAAGGAAGTTCTCACGTGAGTAATTGTGACCCTAACCCGAATCCAGGAGAAGACCCAAATTAAGTCAACAAACAAACAAAAGCAACTCACCTCGACCATGATTGTCAGCACAGCCGCGTAAAATGTGCCGAATACAAGGCAATCAAGTACTAAAGACAACGCAGCGAGAGCGCAGAACTCCTTGAGACCACCAACTTTACTTCTAGCGCCCAAAAGAAGAGCAGAAATCTCCAATCCGTAATCGCGAAGGATAAGATTTCCAACCGCTCCCATAGCCTCGAAGACAACCTCACCGGCTGGCTTCATCTGACCCCTCCAGCGACCCTCCTTGACAGGAGTGGTGAGGTGGGAATGATTGAAGACAGCTTTTGCAAGGCGGAGTTGCTTATCAAACCCAACCGTGCAGACGAGGAATGGGAGTGCCTCTGTCAAGCTGATCGGATCAAGAGGTATCTCGAAGTAGTGTGATAGCGGGAGAGCAAGTATGAACGAGAGGACCGCGGACGAAATTACGGCAGTACAGAGCCAGAAGTTGGATCCCAAGGCTCGTGATGCCAAGAACAAGCGAATAAATGACGCATGCATCAAAATATACCCGGCAAGGACGAGAAGAATGTCAAGAGAATCCGCTTTCTGGAATCGAGCAAGTGGTTTAGCACACGATTTGTCCTGGAGTCGAACAGACTGACCTTTGCGAGCTCCCAGAATCGCATGATAAGGGCACGGGCAGCATAAGCGATCCACTTGCCGCTCTTCATTTCGCCGATAGTCTCATCTGAGCGACTCTGTAACCGATACCCGACACCGAATGAATCCGCAGGATAAGAAGTTTTAGTCATGAGGGCGTTGGCGAATTCTTCATGGGCACCTGGGACGAATGACAAGGTGATGGTCTGGGAACCCGAGGCTTGGCTCGACACCTCCGTGAAGCAACGATCTTCCCCAGTCTCTCGGAAGCACACAGCAGAGTATGTTTGGCCAGCGGGGGTGACGAAGACTTCGGAAATGTAATGTGTCAGGTTGCCAATTGATGGTGCGAGGTGCGCCCAAGCTAATGATCTAGTCACAGCCTAACCGTGCGTACTGATCAGTGTTGCTATGATGGTACTGGTTGCCAACTGCGTACCGGATCCACAGCCTTTATGGTGGAAGCTTGGGAAAAAACCAGTTGCTGAAGCTCTAGACTCTGCGTACGTGGGCTGGCTACTCTTTTCAGGTACCATGCTTGGTCGACGACGACCCACTGACTGTCGCGTAGCAAGGCATGAGTTGTGCTGAGTGTGGAAGGGAAGACGGGAGCAATGAAAGTGGAGTATTTGATGGCGGAGAGGACACGGAAATAGGCCAGTGTGCAAACAATGAAGAAGGAGACGATGGTCTCGATTGGATTGTGGACAGCGCGACCCGTAAGGGGCAAAAGAGGGACGCGCATGGCCGGAAGAGTCTAGAGACGGACGTGAGCAAGTGTGTAGGTTATGAAGAACACGGAGTCTAAACCTGTGTGTGTGTGCAAGGGACACAGAAGGGGGCTCGCCGTCGTCGTCGTTGTCGTCGTCGAAAAAGAGACGAGAAGGAACCGACCGGTGAATACAATCAGTATGTGACACTCGTTCCACTTTTTAACGCACGAATCGGCTAGCTGTAGTGATCCAGGACCCCGGACACCGGACTTACCGCTTTGGGTTGTCAGACAAGAGCAACTTCCGGTCATCAGCCAGATCCGAGAGATCCCTACTCCCGGTTGCTCACAAGAGCTTGATTAATCTGCAGTCGGCTCTTTTGTCAATCAACCGTATCTCAGACCTTGCCTCACCTTGTCCTGCTCCGTCGTCGCTCCATGATCGCTCAGGACATTGTCAGATAGGCTGCCAGTGACTCTGATCCATATCTCGATCGCCCATAGTGTGCCTCTGATCCGTTGCTTCCCCATATGCTATCAGTTCCCGTAACATGTCCTATGTAGGTCTCCTGAAACCCCGTCCTCCCCGTTACCATACCTCTTCGTCCACGTTCCGTGTGACCCGGCTGGAAATCAGTGTCCGGGTACGGGTTAGTGACCGACACGTTCCCCACGTCTACATGTCATTGGGACAAACTCTATTCGGGTTACTCGCAGTGCAATGTACAGCGCATGTTGTATGGCGCCACGTTCTGAACGGATCTGTGGCCAAGAATAGCTAGCTAAACGTTGACCCTTGAGCTAACCATGATAACATGACACCGGTTCCGGATTTGTTCAGCAGCCCGGCGCCAGCATTGACGGCAACGCGGGGGGGCTCCGGGTTCAACCGGACTCAGGTAAGTGCATACCTCCCACAGTGCCACTCGCAATTCAGCCAACCCGGATTCGTGGGATGGTCGTGACGCAGCTGGGCGCTTTCGAGCGCAAGTACACACGTTTGTCACGGCTACAGTTACTAGATATGCTCATGATACGTATGGTAATAGGGCATATCGCCCCGTAATGGGGAGCTGCACTTGATCCCTCTCCCAGCCAAGGTGCATATGCATAAATCTCAGATAGTGCATCAACTTATGTTTACTCTCAACATTGTGCATCATGAGCGTGTCCAGTGTATAACCAATTCTCGATCGCAGGTAAATACGTCCGAGTTGGCTATTGTATGATACGCCTAAGCCTGGCCTACAAATGACTTCCAACGCCGTGAACGCAACGCCACCGCAACGCCAGATGTTATACCTCTACGAAGCATAGTGCGCTGCAAATGCCTTCACCCGAAACCATGCCCTTCCAAATAATTCAACGACGTCCTCCGACAGGGGGCCCCGTTCGCTGAAAATGGAATTGATAACTTGTATTTTCCAGACGCCCTTCATGTGAGACATACCAGTGACTAATGTTCATTTCTAGTTGTTTCACGGATGCGGCGCCGAGAATAACAGCATCGCCTTGTTTAAGGGCACTGTGATGCTGCAGCCAGCGCTGGGAGGCGTTTACCAGCGCTTCCTTGAGCTCCTTTACTGCCGACAGCATTGGAGCATATCGCGACCGTAAAACTGGTGCGAGGTGACATGATTGTGGATCCCATCTCCCCCCTTTCCTCGCAGCCATGTCTTCTTCGCTAAGAATCTTGCCAGCTAGAAGGCCACCACTTATTAAGGGTCAGCACGTGGCATCTCAGAAACACATGGATACTAAACGAACGCTAGGGGCAAGTAGGCAAAAAACTTGATTCCAAAGGGTCGTAAGCATGGAAATAATCTATCCATTTGTTCAAGCATCAGTCGTCCGTCTCGATTGCAGCTAAGGCACGTACTCGGCTTCGGCGGTCCGTTCGATAGCATTATATCCGCCCTGATACACAGTGGGTTTCACCCAGCCGTGATGGGTGGCGATACCCACGATCTCGGCAACCTGTTTCAGATATTAATACCTTGTCGTCTACGAGCTTTAGAGCAAATTGTCATCTCACTTGCCAGGAACTGTAGTTGCTCAGGCCGAACTGCTCACTGCGGAGCTAGCTCTAATCCAGCACACAGCATGCCAAGAGAATATGCTTACAAATGACCTTCTGTGTACAAATCGTTGATGGCTCGCAACGTTGTTTCGATTGGAACCGTGGGATCTGGCGTGTGCAGATACAATGTACGAATTTTATGTTTTCCGAGTGCCGTGAGCGACCTATTCAAGGATTCTCTGATCCCCTTCTCAGAGAAATCACCGCGCTGGACGGGATACACTCTGTTAGGAGCGTGCCAGATGAATCAAGTGATTCAGGCTGCGGACGGGTGGGGAAACCAACTTTGTATCAACGACGCAGTTCCCGAGGTCCATCTGGCCCAAAAACTAGAAACTATGAGTGGACGAATGGGTTGACTGTGAGTCATCCAACCTCTTCGGAGGTCCCTCCGCCATAGATGCGGGCAGTGTCGATCGTATTGTAGCCATGCTCTATGTAACAGTTCACGACTGCTTGAGCCTCCTCCACCGTATGAATACGTGAGCCATTCGAGTGTGGACCTTGGACGCCCAACGTGCCCGTACCCTTGGCACCAATTGGATCAGTCAAGTAAGCTACAATCAACGCGGGGAGACGTACAAAAACGGGGGGAATCCGCGCGCACGTGATGAAATATCTGGGGTGAATGTCGCAAGTTCGATGGCGAGTAACAGTGGTTGTTCCGTTTTGTTGAGGCCCACGGTGAAGTGCTACCCTGAAATTTTACTGTAATAGGCCTCTGAATCTGGATAGGGACCATTTTGACTGCAGTATCCCCGGTTACTGGCCCAATGTGCACGGCTTGACTGTACCCATGCACTAATTGGCGGGCCGCCCCCCGTCCCGGTCTTTCCACGGCCATTCGTTACACGTCCAGAAAACAGG
>JBBPRD010000297.1:0-15679 GCA_038092855.1 Boletus piedmontensis
CAATGAACGTGTTCGGCGTGTTCGGAGCCCCCACACGTTTCGAGGGGGGAGGGAACACACACATGCATACACATATACACATACGTACCGTCGTACGCGTCGAGGATGAGGACAGCAAGGCGGTCTCAAATTCGAAAAAGACGGGCCTCTCGTCTTCCCCGATGACGATGCATCCGTCACGGGGGTCGTCTTTTCCAGTGAAGAAAATCTCGAAGGCGAAGCTGGGCATTGCGAGAAGGGGGGGGCGAGAGGGCTGTTGTCTGAAACCGATGGAAAATGCATGGCTTCATATACGAAAAAAAAAAAAAGGATCTGCATGATGGATTTTGCGGCCCAGGTTTTTCGGTCCTTGTTGAACGGCCTGCGCCACTTCGTGATCTCTGGGAGGATTGCCGGTCGGACAGATAATACCTAATCGATCGTGGTGCATCTGGGAGGGATGCACTGATATAAAAAAAAGCGGAGATCTACGCAAAAGCATCCGAAAAATACGGTCGGTGCATCTTCCTTGCATGCTGTGAGACGCACAAGGCTTCGACGAAGCGATCAGTGTCAAGCAGCACAGCTACAAAGGTTAACTGGTACTTCCCAAGAGCCTGCCGATTCTGGGGTACGAGACGGCGCCAATATAGATGGACTCAATGACCAGTAAAGTTACTTGTTTTTTGCACGGTCTTCCGGGCCTATTCACAGCTCTGAGAGTTATCATTCCGACAAGTATGTAAAATGGGAGCAAGCAAGAAACCAGATTGCAACCGGTGGCTCCACACAATATGGATTTCCAGAAAAGCCAACAAGTGGCAGTTCACGAGTTGACCTTCCAGAGTGGCCGCTTGCGCATTTTGCGAGTGACGTGAACAGCACTTCCACTCATATGGCCTCCGCCAAATGCAAGCACCACTGTTTCCTCTGACCCGTGCCCTCGCGCAATACCCCGCTTCCTCAGCTCTATAGCATCCTTCGCAAACTTGAAGCGACATTGATCGGAACCTGTGTCAATGGTGGGTCAAGGGGTCGTGTCATAGTGGACCACCATCAGCACCTGAAACACGCACCAATTTGGAAAGTAGGTGATTCTACAGCCGCCTTAAACATATCGAAGGGTACGAGAGAAAATATCTGCAATAAGGTATCGCGGCCAGGGTGCCCTTGTAAGGATCCAGATTCGGATCCTGGGGAAGAATGTACTTCCAAGGCGTTGGGAAGTGTAACCACGAGAAAGTGAAAGACGTCTTCCCGTAGTCTGCGAGCATATTGCCCAAACACAGATGTCGGAGGTGGTTGGGGGGTGAATGACCCGTCCGATGACCAAGGAACGTTATTGATGAAATCGAGCCATTCGGTAATTGTTTCCGCACTGATGGATTGCCTGCAGACACCACATGCATATTCACACAAATCCTCCATCCCACCAAGCAAACATCCAGCCGCGAGAACGCCTCGTGCATTCTCGGGCCGAATTAGACTGATGGAAACGGGAGAATAAAGGTATCCCAGCGCTAAGAAGAAAGTCGGTTATCAGTGGAGCCTGTTGACGCATAAAGTAGTACCTATGGCGAAACCCTGTAAATGCAATAAATCAGTGTCAAAGTTTACAGGAGGGCAAAAGCTCCGTTCAGTACGGCCTTGGAGGCGGCGGAGGTACATGATGAGAAAAACAGCAGCCGGTCTTCAAATGACGAGGGTTTGCAGACACGGTCAACTTCTACTCGGCCACTGGCCGTACAGGGTGGCAGAAATGAACGGAGACATGGCCGATATGCGCAGAAGACATACCTCGTGCGTGACCTCCGGTTCATGATCAAGCTCCACGTATATCACACGTTGTGCTCCTGTTTGTGGAGAGGTGGACATTAAGTGGGCAAGAAACGGTGAGCGAGACAAAATTATCGCATGAAGGCGATAGGAATTTTGATGAACATGCTAGCTTAGGTTCAGTGACACTTGGAAGAAAATCCCAGAAAGGTATTTGCTTACAAGGATCGTGTCTGCGTAATTCTAATGTCGTGTGAGATTAGGAGCACTTTCCATGAAGACAAAGGTACCCACACCAGTCTGAAAGCCTGCATGATACAAATGGTTTACAATCTCTTCATTGTGCAAATGGTACGGTGTACTGGGGTGGCACCTGGTCGATCGGGGGTTGAGACATGAGCAGAAAAGATAATACTTACTGCGAATATCCGTTAGATACAGGGAGTGGAGATACAGCCGACTCGACGTTTGCATCGTCGGTATACGAGTTTTCAGATGGATGGGAGATGGACGGTGTTAAGCCATTAGTTGGAGCATGACCATTCAAACCGACGCCGGAGGCACAAGGTGCAGAATTCATGACAAGTTGCCCGACACAAGACTGACTCTAACCAACTGCAAGTCACTGGCTAACCAAAAAGATTCGCTCATTGTCTGTGACAACTACATGTGTGACCGTCACGCTAGTCACTAGGTAGATGCGGTTGGTCCTGAGACTTTGAGAGAGAGCTCGAACACCACGTTGTAAAACCATCGAAATCCATCACGGATCCAAAACTTTGTTCGCTTCCAATCATCGAAACGAAATGAGTCATAAGATTATGCCTGACCCCGCGCTTCTCTGCCTCCTTCCCACAGATAACCGGGTAAGGTGGCGGTTTGGAAAGATACCGAGGTGCGTCGGATGTGTTTGACCGGGAAACATCAAGCTTTATCAGCATGAATAATCATGAGTAAAAAAATACATGCCCACGGCGTGGAATAGGGGGAGGTAAACTTGGCTCACCATGTGAGATCTGTCCGATGCAAAGTTATCGAGATACACATCACCAGGGATCACCCTAAAGAGGCTGATGCGAAGTTCCAGTGGGTTTGCAACCGAGGTAGGAATTCGAAGGTTTCCTCACCTCTGATATTGTAATGGAGTGCCAGCGCCCAGTGGGAAGGTCTCATTAACATACGCTGGACAAGATCCGGAATGATTAATGAACTTGCAAAAGGAGCAAGATAGACCATATGACTGTACATACTTTTCCAGTGACATGGGATGGGGAGACAGGTGTCGGGATCATAAATCCAAGTAGTCGGATAGTAATTCGGTGATTGGCTGCACACTTGCGGGCGCTCGCGCAGCGCTAAGACGACGTGATAATCCCATATTAAAGCCGTGTCTGTGGATAATCCCATTCGCTGATTCCACAATGCCACCTGTGCGATAAACCTCAGAATCATACGAGTCCTTGTTCAGATCAGTTACCGTTCTCGTCGGATTGGAGATAAATACAGAAAAAACATCCCACTGCTGCTCGCCCCCCGATGAATTCAGGAAACGTTTTATAAGCAAATAGATGTTCTCTTCGCAATAACAACTTGTGTACACGCTGTGGCCGTGGCAGTCGGGGAGTGTGGAAGCAGATTCCATTAGTACTCCGCTCGCCATCCAGAGTTAATATTTAAACTTCTCAAGACCATGCGGTCCTTGCGGCGTGAGCATAGGCAGGGTCCAATAACTAAACTTTCTTGCGGATCGGAGCCGGTCATCGTCATCATTCGTGGCAATGTCGATAAGGGTTGAACGTTGAAATCTGGCACAGTGGCACCGCACCGAATTCTCTCGGGAAACCGCTTCCGCTCACCGACTCTGCGTTCCCCAGCCAGCTGAATTCTCACTGTGCACCGGGGACAAGAAACACAGCATCAAGGGATACGCCAACGCCGAGAAGTCGCAATTTGTCTCACCCATTCCCAGCTATTTGCAATGTCCTAGTAAATCTAGGGAACACGTATTCGCAATGACGCCTTAAATGCCCTTGGGGTGCGAGAATATCCACGATTTTCGGGGAACAGAGTCACATTATAGGTTCATCCAATCGTGCTTTCGATACGGATGGCCACGGAGGACCACGGGTAGTGAGAGAGTGCCAATATAGCAAACATACCCAAAGTTTCACCGAAATATGCTGCTTAGCTGCGCACAACCCCCTGAGTCATCGGCGGGGTTAGCATTGGGCAATTAAATCGGAGGTTAAGGCGAATTAACCGGCATGCCTCGTGGAAGTGCTCTGAGGCCTGAACTATCGGAAATGAGAAGGAGAGGGGAAAGCACCACCATCTTCGCTGTGAAGATCCACACAATCGGGTGCTAGATTGAAATCAATGTCCGGGTGTCTTTCACACAAGGCAGTGCGAATCCTGGTCTGAATACGATCACGGCCGAGTGCCGAGTTCCTCAGTTAATGCAATCAGGCCTGCGAAGGCGGTCAGAAGGGGTCGGGAATGGTTTGTAAAGGCGGGAATATACTTGGACTATGCGGGGAAACCTCTGGACACAATGTGTACACAAGGTTTGATATCAATAGGGATATTTACACACATCGATCATATGACCTCATGGGTTCCAGTGTTCGGAGTCCAATCTGACATAGAGTTAGGGGAAATAGAACGAGGTGAGGTGGAGGCTGAGGCGGCGGCATGCGAAACGTGTGCAAATATCGTAGCCGAATGATCATCATCGCATTCTAGGGCGTATTAGTGATCAAGCAGGCGGCACTCCCTAACTGCCGGCGAACATCATGGTAGTCTACATCATGGGCTATGGAACGGGATTGGTTAGTAAAAATTCCAGTGGCAGGGACGTAGGGGCAAACTTCAAGCCCCGACAAGACGGTCGGAACTCACAATCTTCAACTTCCCCCCATCTCTCTATCTGACTTGCCACCTCGACTTGAGCCGCAAGGGCTGCCTGTTCTGCGGTCAAATGGCGCTTGACGAGGGCCAAAGCAATGAAGAACGATTTTGTGACATAAGTGGCCCGCTCCATGGCTTCAGAAAAAAAGCATGGTTAGTTTGCTAGCTCAGAATCCGTAGGGCGTGACACACCTGCCATCTCCCAAGGGTCCATCTGTGCCAAGACATTGCTGAGGACTTGTCGCGTTCGCTCGGGTTGCGAGTGAAATAAAATAGATCGGTGAACACGTATTTCGATATCAAAGGTACTTCTAGCCCACTCGAGAAGCGGGTCCCAATACTTTTTCTGCAGCTTGACGAATGGTTCGGGATCGTCGTGGTGAAAACTAACCATGCATGTAAGTACTGTCCAATCCCGTTGCGTGTTAGCGTACCAGATAGTGTCTGTGTCTAGGTAGTTTAGCAGTGCCTCCTGAATTTCTGGACGAGTTTTCTCGTCACGTAGGGTGTCAATAGCTCTGGATGCGACGGAAGTCTAAAAAGTCCGCAACCCCCTTCTCTAGTACTAAACGAAATTACCTACCATTGGTAGTGCATGTGGCTTCAACACCGTTTCCTGGTTTTCCCATTCATGGGCAATGAGCGTGGCTACCAAACGCTTGTTCTCTGGCAACAGCAATGTCTGCCCGGACGGTGTCTTCAACGCGTGCTTGTCCAGGGTGACGGCAATCCCATCTGTCCTAGTATCAATCCCAACGGTCTTCCAGAAACGCTTCAGCGTTTTTTCAGCACCTTGAAATGAACTTCAGCACATGTTAATACCAGGTTGATTAATAACACACGGGTAGTTTCCGACACTACTGCGTTTTCTTGGGTTGTAGTCACATAGTTTCGGAGAGTGAATGTTGGTGCAGGCCTCCAAGAGACTCGCGTAGAGGCGCGAGAAGCGAGATTCGGCCGAATCCAATAGGGCACGGTAGGGTAGGACATATTCATGCACTTGACCAGCTGGTGGTAGTACCTCGGAATTATAAACTATAATGCGCACGTGACCCATTAATGTGACGTCGCAGGTATTGTAAGGGGTAGCAAAGCCGAGTTCGACTTACACTAGTACTGCTGTACTACTACAATGAAACGGGTCGCCGGGCTTTCTGGTACAGACACACAACCCCGTATTTCCTCCTTTTTCTCCCAACAACCTTCCGTCCAGGGGAAGCGTCCACACTCCCCGATTGACTTGACCTTGGAGGATTCAGAAGTCGACAGGCCCATCAAGAAGTTGAAGGTAGAAACGAGAAACTCCGTTGTAGATCGGTGGCGTTTTGACAGCACGCGTAAACCTTCCGTTGAGAGAGCCGTCGCGGGGGATCAAGACGAGAAGAAGAGGCGTCATGAGGAGTTCAAGCGCGTACTGCTTGCGGGGAACAGCAGCTTTGCACGTCAGCGATGTCACGGAGAGCAGCGAGCTCAGCCATCTGAGGACGAGTTTTTCCAGGATCAAGACGAAGTTTCTGGGTCCGAAGTCTCGGACGAAACATTCAGGAACCTCACGGAAATATTCTCTCACAAGTCTAACAAAGGCAAGGGTAAAACGCCGCTCGCATCTTCAGCAAAGAGTAAGGGAACATCGAAAGCGCTCGGGCCCAGCGGACAGCCATACACACCGGTGGAATTACAGGCAAGTTTGATTGACTCTTCGCATGCTGCTTCCAATTGAATGTTCTTGTTCAATCATAGTCGTTGAAATTTATCAAGGACCACCCTGGGGTGGTTTTAATGATCGAATTGGGATATAAATACTATTTCTACGAAGAGAGCGCTTCGGTGTGATATTCTTGCTCATTAAACTAATAGCCTTGTTTATTCTCGTCGTCAGATTGCCAGCCAGGAACTTGGCATTGTTGCATACCGGCGTCGTAATCTGCTAACGGCTTCAATCCCAGTCCATCGCCGTGATGTACATCTCAAAAAGTCAGTCCTCCACTGTCTCGCTCTGAACGGAACTGTACATAGGAATAGGCTTCTCTCGCAAGGATACAAAGTTGGAATTGTCGAACAGATCGAGACTGCAGCACTCAAAAAAGCCAGTGAAAGTAGGAACACGCTCTTTGAAAGAAAGCTAACTCACTTGTACACGGCCACGACGTAAGGCAATGCGGAGTATCCATTTTCCGTGTGGTGACAAATATTCACAGCTATGTTGATGAGCTCGAATCTGTAGATGACCTAGACAACCATGCGGCTCCGCCTCTCGTTTGCTTCACGGAAGTTCCTGCAAGGGGCGGTACTTCTGAGGACCATGTATCGATAAGCATGATTACCATCACACCCAGCACGGGCGATGTTGTTTGGGATGAATTTGAAGGTGAGTTCAGGTCCACCTAATTTCCTTCCTTTTCACGCGACAAGGGCTAGACACTATCATGCGCTCTGAGCTTGAGGTCAGTCTGACATGTTTTTTTTTTGCAAATTGATCGTGCTCACAGAGATTTAGACCCGACTCGTGCACACTCGACCAGCTGAGCTGGTACTTCCTGAACAGGGTCTGAGTAAGCTCACCGAAAAAGTCCTGCGCCACTTTGCTGGGTCAATATTTCCATCACCCGCCCTTAAAAGGCTAAATGTTCTTCCAGTTCCATCCACAGCGGGCAGAAAATACGCACTGAGCGCTACGGGAATGAGATAAAATTTTCTGTGGCGTTTGATTTTGTGACGGAGTTTTATTCTGACAGAACTAATGCCAATTCCAATGATCTTTCAATGGGTGAGTCTGCCCTTGCATAGGTGGTGAGCCACTTGTTAATGACACTTCACAGACGGCATACTTGGAGTCATTGCGAGCCTTCCCCAACAGGTTGTAGTTTCCCTGGCGCATGCCATCAAATACCTCTCGTCGTTTCACATTGCAGACGCTTTCCTAGGCGCTAGGTTTTTCACGAAATTTGCAAATAGGACACACATGCTTCTGAATGCCAGCACATTGGCGAACCTGTTCGTTCCTTAACCATCGCTAAAATTAAGTCTGACTGGGTGTTGTAGGGAAGTATACCAGAACCAGACAGATTTTACTGCCAGGGGATCTCTGATATGGGTGCTTGATCGTACAACCACCAAATTTGGGGCAAGGTTGTTGAAGAGTTGGGTCGGTCAACCACTCACGGACAAGCGGTTAGTCTTCAGATCGTCTCCACTCTATTGGAATGACAAGCCGGACCTTCAGGCTGCTCCAAGATAGGATAGACGCCATAGAAGAAATAGTTACCAGTCCGTCGGAAAAACTGATTGCCCTTCGGCAAGTCCTGAAGAAGCTTCCTGACCTCGCCAAGGGATTGTGTCGGATTCAGTATGGCAAGGTCGGATTCCCCGCACTCTAGGCCCTCGATCAACCAGTTCAAATACTTTCGTAGTGTTCCCCCCAGGAACTTGCCGTCTTGCTGCCTGCACTAAACAAAGTTGCCACGGCGTTCGATGGCTTTGATGAGGGTTCTTTGGGGGACTTCCACTCCAAATTGTTGAATGAGATTGTTCTTTCGTTACCGAGACTTAAATCTCCAGTCCGGGAGTATTTGGGTGCAATTTCCCTCAAGAGTGCTGCCGAAGGGAAGAAGGAGTCTTTATGGAGGGATACGAAACGTAACCCGATGCTCGTAGATCACGCATTGGTGAGTCCTCTCCGATTCATTCACGTAGTCGCTTCTTAACTTGCCCAGATGATTCAAACCACTGAAACGGAGCTCGAAGAGGAGCTGAAGCGAAGTAGGGTACTTTGCCCCCCTTGGTGCAATTCAGGGACTGATTTAAACCCAGTCCGCAAAATCCTTAGAATGCCGACTCTCCAATGGACCTGTGTGCTGGGGGTTGAAGTACGTTACATGTCTCACGATTTGTTCGGACCCCTAATATTACCTAGTTCCTTGTGGAGCTCAAGAAGTCCGAAAACAGAGATCCTCCAGTAAGCTGGGATCTGGTATCAAGGTAAACATCTATATATATGGACAAAACACGTGCTCATAGTTCGTTCCAGTACGAAGTACTGCAGGCGATACCATACTCCCGAGGTCAAAAAGTTAACCCAAGAGCGGGCGAGATACAAGGAGTCGCTCGCCGCGGAAGCGAACAAAGCGTATAGCGCCTTTCTGGATGAAATTGCTCGATCTCATTATTCCCTGCTACGAGACGCCATCAACAAACTTGCAATCGTGGATTGTCTCTTCAGCCTTGCCCACATTGCCTTGCAAGAAGGTTATGTACGACCTGAGCTCACAGACGAAGATGTACTTGACATCATAGATGGCCGACATCCCATGGTCGAAGCATTGAGATCTGACCCGTTCGTACCCAATTCTTTATCAATGGGTGGGGATTCCCCTCGTAGTGTCATCATAACGGGTCCGAATATGGGAGGCAAAAGCTCCGCGGTCCGAATGGTTGCCCTAATCGCTATCATGGCTCAAATTGGGTCTTACGTTCCCGCGCGGGCTGCAAGGGTTGGAATGTGCGCCGGAATCATCACTAGGATGGGCGGTAGGCATCTGTTGTCTCTATTTGGATACATTAACTGATGCCCGCATCAGCATCTGACGAGTTAGCGCGTGGCCGCTCGACTTTTATGGTCGAAATGGCAGAGACGAACGAGATCTTGAAGACAGCAACCCCGAAGAGTCTCGTGATTCTGGACGAGCTCGGAAGAGGTACCTCAACTGCGGATGGCGTGCGTCCCTTGATCCTTGCTCACACCACCAAAAGACGCTCATTCGGTCATAGATGGCAATCGCGGACGCAGTTCTTCAGCATCTTGTGGAAAATATTAAATGCAAGACGTTGTTCATTACGCACTATCCCCTCGTAGCCGTCGATTTGGAACGGCGGTTCCCAGATGATGTTCAGAACCTGCACATGGGATACGCGACGGACAGCCGTATTGATGGCAGAAGAGACGTTACATTCCTCTACCGGTTGACCGATGGCCTTGCTGAAGAGTCCTTCGGAGTAGAATGTGCCCGCCTTGCGGGCGTTCCAGAGCCCATCCTCAGCGTAGCCAAAGAACGTTCCGAAGCATGTCGGACTGCCATCGAGTCCCGCAGCAGGCTCAACAGGTGAGACACAAGTTTTACGCGACGCCTTTGGTGTTTGGTTAAGCGTTCGCTTCTCAGAGCACGACGATGCGCCCAACTTGTTGAACAATGGCTCACAAAGCATGATCTTGCCACGCTCCAAGCACTTCGCACAAGGATTGCATCATTACCACAGGTGTAGGGGCGAGCTCGTGTGCGCTTCCCCGCCTGTCTTGCCAGTTTTTACTGGCCATGGGAATTATTTGCTGGTCGGTTTATTCCGAACCCGAGGCCCGGGTCCATACAGCAACATAGATTGTACACATGTTCGGGCAGGAGGCCTTACTCACATGACCTTCCTGAATGCCCTGACTTGTCGATGTACTTCGTGGGGAATGGACATATTGAATGTATGAAGAATTAACGCTGCACCGAATTGTATCTATCATTTACTTTTTTTGTTTCTTCCGATTGGACTTTTTTGACGGGCCAGTTTCTATTGCCTCATCCGACTCCACCTTGCGTTTCCCCCCAACTGCCTGCTGGCACTGAGCGGCAGTAGACTCCACCTCACGACACATGTTCAGTACCGACGATGATGATTTGAAACGATTGCTCGAGGACAGTCGGCCATGAAGCGCTTTCCACGCGGCTGGGTCCCAAACTTCGGTAGCCAATGACGCCGTAGTCTTGCGAGTCTGACGGATGCAGAATAGAGTGAGCCTCATGAGGTCTTTTATTTGAGTTGGCGATAGACCACGGTCGTCACCGACGGAAAGAGTGATCAGGTCCACTATGGTCTTTTGCAACGCCTTTTGGAACGCGGCGGTCTCCGCTGGTTCTTCTCCCTGGAATTGGTGAGCGACCCATCAAAACTGTCCTCGGACCAAAGAAAGGCATACACACCTTATCTGGCTGGCTCAATATGACATGCAACAATTGGAATGCTTGATATCTCCGGTACAGATTGACCGCCTTGGAAGACGCTTCCAAGATGTTCTCTCGCAGTTTCCATCCCAGCGTGGGGAAACGATGCGCCCAGTCTTGGAAGAAGCTGAACGCGAGTTGCGACGCTTTCCGCGACACGTAATCGTCGAACGATTCTTGGTACATCCCAACGGCCACGTCGTCCTCGTTCAGGGACACCAGGATCCGACAGAGGTAAAGACTGGCTTGACTAAGCATGCCCAGGGCATCAGATGACGACGCATGCGACCTCTGTGCTCGTCGATGCACTTCTCGAAGCACCGTCTCGACCTCGTCCCGCGCCGCGGTCGTGGGCACGTCCTTTGATTTGACGAGTCGATTTTTGAGGATACCGCTGGCTTTATCGGACAGCTGGCGTTCGTCCATGCTACTCTTGGTCGCGAGTTCGACTAATGGTAGGACGAGTCGAACGTTGAGAGGACTTTGAGGCTCCCGCTTGACGTAGATGTCTACGAGATCGAGGACTCTGTTCTTGAAATGCGTTGCTTCTCGTTGAACATCAACTCCTTGATATTTCCCTTGAGCATCCCCCCCTCCAGAAAAAAAAGGCATATTGAGAAAAAAGAGAGTCGACGGACCTTGTTTGGATTTCCGTTCGTTCGTCCTCGTACGGAAAATTTCTGCGAGGGTATCGTCAAGAGCCATCATCTGCTCGTCGTCCATGAGCTGCTCTTCGTCAGAGTTCTCTTCCGAATTGTCTTCCCCGACGTCCATCCCGGACCCTTTTAGCGCGTCCTCTATTTTCTTGCGTACTTGCTCAGCAGCCTCGTCGTCTCCTTCCTCCGAGTTGCTCTCTCCAGATTCTTCTTCTCCTGAACGTTCCTCTTCTTTTTCTTCTTTTTCATCTTCTTCCTCGTCCCCGTCCTCGTCCTCTTCGTCGCTTCCGCCGTCGCTACCATCACGGTCATCGTCCATCTCCTCGTCTTCGTCGACCAAGTCACTCGGATCCCGCCGTTCCAATTGCTAAACGAAATTCCCGTCATGACGAGCCGTTCGTAGAAAAGTACTCCACAAAAAAAAAAAGAAAAGAGCCCAACACTCACGTTCAGAATCAAATCTACAGTACTCCCTTGTACGGCGCTCGTGACGCGCGAAAAGGATTCATTGGCAACCGACCGCGTGAACGCGCTCGCACGTTCCAAAAGGCCTATCATCACGTCAACGAGGATGTCTATGGATAAGGGTTCGTTTCCAAAAGGGGATATGGGGTGGGATTTAGACTTGATGGATTTCTTGGATGTCTTCACGTCCGGGAACATTTTGGAGGTCGCTTCAAGCGTGGCCTGGGGGTGCCGTTGATGAGTCAAGGAATGATATTGGCCATGGAACGTGACGGACCTCGAAGTTCTCGGGGTTGTCAGTCTCACCACAGCGGGATTGAAGCACAAACGACGAGAGGATCAATTCATACCCTCTAGCGACCTCCCGCTTGTCGTCGTTAATCTAGCGTTGACAACGAATTCGAACTCGGGAGAAACAGGTGAAAGAAAAAAGTAGGCTATACCTTTCTCAGTTGACCGATTGCATTCTCTGTCTTGGAGAGCAGAGCTTGGACTTGTTCCTCGATATCTATGAGTGGCTTGACATGCTTGGCGTCCCTGTCTAACAACGCAATGAAAACAAGCGCTTTCGATGTCCAGAACTCTCCGTCGGATGCAACACCCGTCTCCTTTTGCGTGTGGTCACCTGTCACGTGTGTGAAAAAAAATTGTGCATTGCGGTCGAAAGGTGGACAGACCTTGCTTCACGGTCACAAGGTGAGCATTGAGAACACCAAGGCAGCTAAGTAATCTCTCGCGACAATGTCGTTGGGCAGCCTCCGTGAAAGGTGGTGAAGGGGATACACGCAACTAGTCCGTCATTGTCAGCGCAGCCATCAACGAAAACATACGAATTATAATATACCGAGTGAATGGCATTATCCTCAGACTTTTTGCGAACGACGAAAAGACCATTGACGATGTAAAACTCAAGCACGATTTGTATCCATTCGTCACTTTTGGGGATTGATCCGTGGCGAACCAGCGCCGCAAATTGATCTACGATCCACGTTCGCCGGGAATCAATTACGGAAGGTTCTCTGTTGCTCTGTATCTCAGTTCCTTGTATTACGCGGCAGAGAGAGAGAATAGAATACTCTACTCTTTTGTGCTCTTTGGCGGGTTCACCTGTTCAAGTAAGGAAAGGACATAACTCTTGATGCCCGCGCTGTCCATGACAGTTAGTATTGACTCGACCGTTTTCGTCCTTGTCAGTTTGTCAGACTGCCCACTTCCATTGACGCCGGTTAATTGGAGAATCAGTGGAAATCCAAGCGAGGGAGAAGTTTGGACAAGCATTTGGATATGCTTCGCCTATCACATATGTTAAACGACCTCGCGAACGAGCGAGCGATCCACAAAACATACCACGTCAAGCGAAATTTTGTGCAGATAACGATCCTTGTGTGAAAGATGATTAATCCAGGACCGCATAAGATTTTTGGTGAAGAGCATGGGGAGCTCGATAGCTCCGACCCTCGCCAGAGCTTTCTTGAATACTTGAAATCCCCAGTATTTTCGCTCGGGAGAAGACGAAGCGCAGAACAAGGTTTCTAACCCCGTGTATAAGGCCTGACGGTAACTAAAACGAGCATATGTGTGTGCTTACCATCCACGACTATTCGGAAGAATTCACTAAAAGAGCCCTGTGGAACGTGTTCTGAGCCGGGAGGAGGAAGCAGGCGATCGAATATGACGTCCCATGCACCGTGAAGTTGGGCTTTCCATGATCCAGCGCTTGGGTTCGAGGTATCGTCGTCATCCACAGCGGCTTCCTACATGCGCACAATAACTCTATGAACAACCCTCTTCGTGAACCGCAAACATGACGGACCGACCTTTAGTATCCTACCAAGCGCTAGGAGATTGTTGGGTGCAAACATATTCTGCCCCTTAAACACTGGAGCGAGCGTTTCGTCCCAGCGATGATTCGGCATCAAGGGTTGCAATTTCAAAGTGATCGCGACTTTGTCCGGCGTCCAAAAGTTGTCTTCGTCTCCCGAATAAATAGCTGTGATCGTCGCATCGAGCGCCTCGACCTTCCACGACACCAAAGAAGCCTGAACCGCATCGATAGCCAACCCGATCGTCCACCAAGCACTCTCCCTCAACCAAGACTTTGCCTCCCCGATTTCCAGCAGGTACGTCAGCACAGATGTATATGTTTCCAAGCTCGAGACGGGCCCATTCGACGAGGAAGACGAGGAGGTGCTGGGTAACGGTGTTTGGCGCACGAGCAACCCGGACCGTATGACCGCCGCGATCCCAAACAATCGCGCAAACAGGACGTCCCTCTCCTCCTGTCCAGTCATGGATCTCTGCCTTTTCGTAGCGTCAACAATGAGCGCGACGACTTGCGTGGAGGTGACGGTATCTATCCGGGAGAGCAGCTAACAAAAAGAAAGAGGTTTGAGTTGCGTTGGTGAATTCCGGTTCCGAGAGACGAGGGTGGGACATACTTCGGTGAGGGCGACGCCGAACCCGAGTCTGCTGCTCTCTCGAGGACTTGCGAGGCCTCGCACGAGTCGCCGTATCGAATACGAAACGTCCTGCGAGTTTAACGCGTCCAAACCATCTCCTGCTTCATTGTCAGAGCCGTCCGACTTGGACTGTGGGACATGGACCGCCTGGAATTGTTCGAGTGCGCTTACGAGCTTGACAGACGCGTCGATGCGATCTTTTTTCGAAGCGGAGGACAACTTCCAGAATAAAGGCAGCGTTGTGGACATCTTGCTCGATTTCTCCTCTCGCCATACACCACCGGACACAATTTTTATCGGCGTCGAGCCTAAATTCGGTTTGTTATGCACTGTTGAGTTTGAAAAGCTTACAGTTACACCAGGGGCTATTCAGCTTTTGGCCTATTACAATAAGATGTGAGTGTCAAGTACATACATGCAGCAATAATAGTACGAGTAACAGGTATGCGACCCAGAGCGATGCGGGCGATAATGCAGACACCGACAGAGCCCTCTAACCGTCGAGTGCCAACGACTCTCAATCAAAATGCATCCAGTGCCCTCTAACGCCAGTTCTACATTTCACACAATCGGCACGCGGTCCCATCGTCACACGATGCTTTCTACCAGAAGACGTCGGCATATCAAGCGCCCTCGACGGCCGCGGCGACCCACCTATCCGATCCTGCGTCTGAGTCGGCGAAGACTGAGAAAGACTCTGATCCTGCATCCGAATATGTGGTCTAGGTTCGCTTTCCCCAGCCTGGTGTCCATAATCGGTCGCGAACTGGTGCTGGTGAGATGGAGTATCCAATGGGGTTGCTGGAAGAAGGAAGATATCTGGAGGACAGGGATGGTGCGCGCGCGCACTCACGCTCGTCTCTGTCACAGATATTGACGACGTCGAGGATCCTGACTCGGTCGTGGACGACGGTGGCTCAGTAAGCACACTAAACGGTGCGGGTGACGGCGCATGGAGTCCGCTCGGTACGGACACGGGTGTCTGCGTGGGTGTCGTTGTGATATGTATCGAAGGCAGGTGACTTTTCGTCGTCGTCCACGGTCGTGAGCTACCCGGGTGTACATGTACGCGAAGGATGTGCGACTCCTCGTAATCGACAGCCTGTCACCAAGCTTTGTTTTGAGCAATCGTTCACGGGGACGAATATCATCCACGCATTGTGTCTGAGAGAGGACTCACCATGTGCTGCTCCTCGACCCTGCCTGGAGCCACGGTGGCGCTATTACCCTGTACGGACGGGAAACCAACCGTGACCGACAGCGGACTCGCAATCGAAAGTTCCCTAGCCTGTCTAACCCAGTCATCTTGGTTGGCTATTCGACCCTCCATTGCCTCGTCAAGGGCTGTGGACGCGCGGCGGATACATTGCCCCTCCAGGCCGACCGGGGCGAGTGAAAGCCGTTTCTGCAAGAAATCGTCCAAACACGATAAGCAAAACGCACAAAAATACCT
>JBBPRD010000298.1:0-15667 GCA_038092855.1 Boletus piedmontensis
GGGGTGATTTGGAAGTGATGTCACGTGTTTTACAGATGCATCTGGGTTACCACGAGCTACGCAACATGCTTTCCAAATTTCGGGAAGACCGAGAGAAGCGCAAGATGGCGCCTCCGTCTTCCGCTGCCCCATCAGGGGGTGCCGGGAGTGGGTCGGCACGGACAGGAAGTGAACGCGGAGGGGAACACCGAGGTTTACGTGATGACCGGGACCGGGAGCGTGAGAGAGGATACGAACGACACTCGTCGTCTCGATACGAGTAAGTGGATGAGTGTTGTCAGGTATTTGGGGTATTGACGGAGAGATATGACAGTGATCGACGAAGAGATCGAGATCGGTCAAGGTCGCCCGGGCGTGGCAGGCGATACTGATGATAGCAACCGGAGGTGGTAGGATATGACCAAGTGGTGAGGGCATGGGCTGATGCGATCTACCACGCTGTGCAGCATGGAACGGGTGAGGCGGCGGGACGCAGAGAGCGTCCATATAATACTATAAATAAAAATAAGAATAAGAGTGACTATCGACGTGGCGGATTGGCTGAGATTACGTAATATCTAATATAGGTGTGAAATAATCAAAATTGGCAGAGGGTCGGGCAAAGTTGATTAGGAAAATGTTTTCAATTTTGATGCCTTTGATTTTGTGCCTGTGACAGAATTTATGTGACCACCAAAATCGAACCTGCAGGCGAGTTGCATGTCCTCATCCTCGTCCTCGTCCTCGTCCTCGTCTGGTGCTCGACGCTCAGCCCCGGCGCGTCTCCCAAATGGTCTCTCCCTTTCTCCCTAACCCACTCTCAAACAACTCCCGCGACCCTCGCCCTCCCTTTCACACCCAATCCACCCTTCCCCCCGATCCCTCTCTTCCAAATAATAATCCTCTTTCCCTCCCCGCATCCACAGGCCCCTCCCGTGCACCCCCTCCCGGCTTTTTATCTGATTTTCCTCCCCCTCAAGTCCGATTCGCTGCCCCCTCTCAGCTCGACGGCCACCTCTCCCTCCGGTCCTCGCACAGCTCCAGCTCAGGCCCCAACTCACAGTCCCCTGCATTGCTCGGTATCGCACCCGCGTTCTCCCTGGCTTCCGCCCCCGTCATCCCCACCGCAACCTCCTCCGTAGTGTCCGCAATGTCATTGGCCACCCCCGTCTCCGCCGTCGAATCCACGTCGAGCACCCTGGTCAACTCCGCCTCCGATATGGGCTTCTCCCCTCTCAGTGGCGGCCCCCCGCCCTCAGGCCAGGAATCTGGCTTTGTATTTCCTCCCCCGGACATGGTCGATTCCCGCTTGGAGAGGAGAGACAGCTCCCCAGACGCACCTGGCGACCCGCACCTCATGGTCGTCGGTGACATGTTGAAGAAGTAAGTCTTCAATGCGTGCTCTCCGTGATCAAGCTGTCGCTCAGATTGCTGTACCACCCAGCATCGCGCAAACGGCCCAGTCCGCGAGTGCTGCTTGCTCGTTGGGACAGGGTTTGGAGGCAAACGCCAGGATCGACGAACTCAAGAAGACCATCGCTTTAGTTTCAGAACTCATTGCTGCCACACAGATAACAGACCCGCTTCCCCCCTCCCAGAGATCTTCCCCTAGCCGCTTTTCGGGTCCCTCAATACCCGCTTCCGCCGCGGCGGTTTCTTCTCCGACTCGTCACTCGGCAGTGACTACCGTACAGGACACAGAACAGACGGTCTTGTCATTTTCCTCCGGCAACGCAGATTTGGGTGCTGTGGACTCCCAAAGCATATCAGATACCTCCGATTTGTCCCGTAAGCGTTGCGCATCATCCATCCCAGGTGATCGTGCCATCAAGACTTTAAAAATGGAGCCCCCGGAGGACACACTTCACGTCGTACCTCAGCCCGTGACGAGTCTGCCATCGTTTCCGTCGGCTACCCTTCCCTCGCTCGTTCCGTTCGTTCCATCTAATCCCCCTGTCGAGCCTTCATCACGCCCTACGAGTTCCGCCGGTCTGCCACACAGCGCCTTCAATGTGCTTTCTCATCAACCAACGCCAGCATCCGTACCAGGAATGTCATTTTCCATTCCGGCTACCTCATCCCCTACCACATCCGCAGACTTCATTTCCACATCCCCTTTGTCGTCAAACATCATCCATCCAGGTCATTTCCCCACTCCGGTTCGAACATCGTGGTCGGATGGAACAACTGCAACCATACCGCCAAGGACTCATCAACACTCGCTCTCGGGAAGCTCACTCACTACTGGCATTAGTTTTCAATCTATACCCAGCACAAGCACAGGTTTATCCCCTTTGCCATTTTCGTCAACTGGAACATTTGCTACCGCATCCTCTCAATCACGTCCAATCACCCTAGGAGGGGCAGGTATCAGCCCGCCAATTGGTCGAGTATCACGATCAGGTTCATTCACGAACAATAACGCCTTTGCCTTTGGTCTACCCGAGGTGCCCCCCGTCACCGAAGCGCTGGATTTTCTTCAACCTTCTCTCTCCACATTAGCGGCAAAACAGGTTGCACACAGTCCCGAATCGTCTCAGGAAGGGGATAATGATTTAGATTCAGACGGTGGGGATTGCTCGCAGTCACAGAGCCCTGAGTCATCCTCCGGAAACAACCCAAGAATTTCTTCCCAGACCCAGGTATCCCGCCCAGTCGCTGTTCATAACAACCGTTCCAGTGCGTTGTCGACGCGAAAATCCACGGAGAATCTGACCGCGTCGAATCATGCGAATGAGGTGCCACAGGAGTACCGTGCGGAGGTGGATCGTATCTTTTTTGAATTTCTGAATAAGGTTTGCTCCAATCGTAAGCGCACAGATACGAATCTTTGCATAGCCGACTCACCCCGTTTGCAGTGGAAGCGACAGATGCTAAAGGGGAACCGATACACCAAACCTTGATGGCTAAAAAGATGCAACGCTTGGACGAGTCCCCTGACTTTCGCCCATTCAAATTCCGGATACAAGCGTTCACGAACGCGTTTTTAGAAGAGGTAAGCCTTCTAGGCTATTTAGACGAATGGACCCCTCACTGACTGTGATCCTGCAGCTCGCTCGACAAGGCTATCCGGAGGACAAGATTCCCATGAAAAAGGTTAGCTCATCTCTAACATTGACCCGAACCGAGCACTCACCCTGAGATCACAGATTCGAACCTATCTTTGGAACCAACCGTACATCTCTCGCTTCAACGAAGAAGGAAAAAAGACCAAGTCAAAAGGCAACCACATCTGGAATATAGATGCGAAGAAACTCCCAGATGGGAGATGGACGTTCCGAGCCTTCCACCGTCGGGTTGCTGGATCACCACCAGGCGTGGCATATGTGGGATTACGGTGGAGTTGGGCACCTCGTATCTGGGACCCACAAGCGTCGCGCACAAACATACAAGTCGCCTACAGTTCTCCGTCTCTTCCATCATGGCTTTCATGGGAGGATGACGTTTTACAAGGCACGCCGCCGCCTGATGCAGAAAGTTGTGAGATTACGGTGGTGGCCAGAGTGGGTCTCCGTTCCCACAAGCGCTATCACACCTTAACGTCATTCATAGTACATGCAAGACGGTGTCGAGGAGCAACTCATACAGTGTTTCCATCTTAGTATTGCCCCCGTATCCACTCTCGATGGTTCCTTCCCCGCTTCCAGGCGAAGCTCCATGAACGGTGACGTTCACAAGCCGAGGCGTATATCTGGTGACATGAGCACACCTCAGCTAACACCACCTAGGTCAGTTTCGTATTGATATCCCTGCTGCCACTCTCACGTAACCTAGGTCACTAAGATCAGCGACGACATCATCCATAGCTCCTCCTGCTGCGAGTCATGACGCTCAAGTTATGCAGGTGCTGACGACAGCCGCTCAACGCGTTGCCCAGGAAGCTCAATCTCAGGTTATTGCATCAACGGCATCCAACGAGCATGTTCCGGAACTGCAGGCACTTGCAAAGCAACAGCACGTCCTCACGGTCACCGCACAGGCATTCGACCAAGAGGTATCCGGACAGCGATTCGATACACCAATGCAAACAAATGTCTTGGCAGTGGCTGCACAACAGGTTGTGTTACAGGCAGCTCGACAAGTAGCTGCTGATCGATCGGCTGCCGTGGCCAGTCAGATATCCGCCGGCTTACCTCCTCCGCCACCCGCAGCCACCCAAGTTACTGTGAACGAGGTGTCCGTGGCCACGCAGTCTGCTGTTGCACAAGCTGTCGAGATTACGGGGCCTTTATCCAGTGAAGTGGACGTATTGATAACGGCCAGCTCGCTCCTCCAGCAACAGACTCGCACCCCAGTAAGTCCACCTGCACTAGCACTTGATCCTGCACAACACATTTTACCTGTGGATGTTGCACGGCCTCGCTCAACGAGTCTCGTCTCTGCAGCATCCTTCCCTTCAAGTCTGAGGAGCTTGACGGGTACCATCATCTCTCACCCCCCTACCGATCCTTTACCGGACTTCAATCGGATTCCGTGACATCTCGCACGGTAATCCACGTCGCACGATGTCATACTAGTTTGGGCATTTTTTTGTGTTTGTTACTGCTTGGGTTTTTTTTTTTCTGTTTCTTTTTGGTGGTTTGTCTCATCGATCATAGAAATGCTGCATTTGTTTTGTTTCCAATCATCTTTTTCATGCCATCAACTTGTAAAAAAAGAAGGAAAGAAAGCAAAATCAGGTCGATTAAGCATTATCTGTACTCATATGTGATACCAAAAGGACAACCAACTACATGTTCTTCAAGCCACATCCACCTTTTGCCCGCACATGTCACAGAAGAGATTTTCCAAAGGGTTGTCAAACGTACAGACAGGACAAGGCTTGGCCGATTCATGCCCTTCGCCTTCGGAGCTTGTAGCAGTATCGGCAGAGAGGCTTGCGTGAGACGCCTGTGCCGCCAGCAAGGTTCCGCCAAAACCTTTCTCCTCTTTCCGTCGCTTGCTCGCACGCCCGTCTGGACTATTCGAGAGGTTATCTTCATTCTCAGCTTCCTCCCAAAGGTCAAGGGTATCGTTCATCAAGATACCCAGCGATTCAACCGTAACCGCGTTGTCCTGGAGTTCTTGATCCTTGTAAAACAGTCTCTGACAGATCGTCGGAATCTTGAAAAATTCATGCAACTAAATGAAGGGGGGGAAAAAAAAGTGCCACGTGTTTGTTTGTTTGTTTCAAAAAATCGAATCAATGAATAAAAGGAAAAAAAAAAAGAGGAGGGTGCGAGGGGGACGGAGCGAACGAACGAACCTTGACTTTAATATCCTTGACGGTCGTCGACTTGGATATCTTTAACCGTGTGTCCTCTCGTCTGTCCCTACCTTGACGGATGCGTTTAGATTGCCTCGTTCCGCCTGTCGTTCGAAGTCCGGACTCCTGTTTCGTCTGTTGGCTACCGCGTTGTTGTGGCGGTCCGTCATCATGTTCACCGCCCGTAACAGGTTTCGAACCCAAGAATCGCACGGTGATGTCGGCGAGGTTGTAATCGCGGCGCCTGGTCATAAAATAGGATGGTGCTGTCAGAAAACGCGATTGTATATATAGGCAAGGCGCAACGGTTGACATCCAATCAACTGTGCGCTAATATGGAGCTCGAGGTGCGCGCCGAACTTACCGTTTCAGACGGCAATCATGACAGACAGGCGTGTCATGCACGAATCTCGTATCCAATGCGCCCACTGAATCTTCGACCCATTTTTTCTCAATGGCCACCGCGGGTCCACAATTGTACCTATTCCGGTTATATGTCAGCATGCATACGTTTCGGCAGTCAGTCGAACTATAAGGTGGGAAGAAAGTGGTGTAGGTGATAGAGCGAAACCTACAGTTCTCGCAAGACAAGCCATTCACTCATTTGGATGAGTGCAACATCGCTGTCCCAATCGTTTGGCGCGTTAGGGTCGAACACCAGGTGGCCATGCTGGCAAAAGAATGGTGATGTGTCGACTTTATCGGGACGAGGGATTTCAGCCGGTCGACTTAGCCACTTTCTCCATATTCGGACAAAATCAGCTGGAAGGGCGGCACATGGAACGTTCTCGAGTAAAAGGGTATTTCCTATTAATGCATTATCGTGCATATGTCGTAATCGTGCCTATTGGGCGTCAACAATGAGCTCGTGAAATGGAAGGCAACGATCATGTCGGCCGAGCAGATACGCCGATAGGCTCACCTTCTCGTCTTCCACTTTTTTCCGTAACTCGCGCTTATCCTCTTTCGAGCTATGAATGTAGGCCTCGCAAATTGCGCAAGGCTCTTCGTTGGTTGATAACGGTACCCAATCGGGAAATAACTTCTTGAGGATCTCATACGCCTGAACAGAAATCAACACAAACACTTGTTAATCCCCACGCCCCGCAGTCAATTCCCTGTTTTGAGCGACCCCACTGCTCACCTGAGAGGAAATGCTTCGACGGGCAGTTGACACGAGCGATAGCTGATCATGTTCACAACGCACGTGTCCACGAAACTCCGCTGAGTCGGGAGAAGGATCACCATGCAGCGGAACATGCATCCTAGGCTTCTGAACTCTCCAGCCTACACATGCCACACAGACAAGTGAATCCATGTGAGTAGCGTGACTTGATGGTGATGAAATAGGGGAAATACCTTTTAGCCAGGCTTTGGAAATCCAGTATCCAGATTCTCCTTGCTGCATATCACATCTCTCATCGAACTGAGCGACTGAACGCGGATGCTCGATCTGGTAAAGCCGTTCTGTGAAAACGAGGATGAGTTGGCAAGGCTGGAAAACGGCCATGCAACCCACCTGTGAAAGACTCTGTGACACAAGTTTCGCAGACCTCATGCGGACCACGCACGGGTCCGATATCCTCACGGAGACTAAGCTTCTCGTATGCTTTCTAGATCAGGGGACTCTTGGTAAGTCACGATGAACAACGAGGATTCTCACTGACCCTGGACATGCGCTTCATGCTACTGGCCTTGTGGGGATGGAGTCTACCATGACTGCACAAGATATCGAGCGTCGGCAATACTTCAAGCTCGATGTCTCTTGGAACAGATTGGGAACGCGACTTGTGCTCCTCAGGCTTTACAAATGGCTTTGCCAACCAGTTTTCTAGTGCTTGTCTGCTAACCACCACGGCATCCTAAACGCGACAAATCAGGAAATCCTCCATCAAATGACGTATGTCCAAACCCAGATGTCTTCGCGAGGGTGATCCACGTACCTCTTCAACAGATGCAACATGCCAACGCGTATATACACTCCGCATCCATTCCCTCAATTCCGCAAAGTGTTCCCTCGCTTCCATTTCTCTGGTTCGACGCCGCTTCATCTCCATACCAGTGTGGGAAGTTGAAATTTGGGGGACTGACCTTTGTGAGTAGAGTTCACAGGCTTCATCATGCTTTGCGTTGAGAGTTTTGACCACGTCTCGTGCACGCTGAGGCGGAACGAGGACAGTCAGATCCGAGGCAATTTGCGAGCCGACGCAGGGTCTAGAGGTACCATTAATAATAGTGGAAGCAGAATTGGGATCAAGGGTGCTCTCGGCAAGATATGGGGTAGGCGCATGGTCGACGGTCGACGGCTTTTTTTCCTTACGAGCATAGATAAGCATATAGGCGTCTCTCGACGAGAAGACATCGCTATTTTAACAAAATCAAATAACTGAGTGCCTCATATGCCACCGATTTTCACGCATTACGCACCCTTCTGGGGCCTTACCAGGCAAGGAAACCTGGACTTCCGTGGGGGGCGGCAATCTGAAAGATGTGCGAGACACAAACAAGATGAAATGGAAGGGAAATTCAGATGATGGGGGACTAATCACGTACTCGATAATCTCATCATCACTATCGTCGATCCTTCGCTTCTTCGCGGGACGAGCGCGGGGTTGACTTGCACCCCTGACACTAGAACATGAGGAAAGCGGAGCCACGCTCAGGAGAGGATACGTACTTCTTGGTAGTCCCACTATCATTCAGAACGTCCACTACATCTTTGCCGGTATATCGTTTCTCTCCGAGGAAATTTATCTTCGTTACAACCTCGTCGTCGAATTGGAACCATGCCTTCGAGCTGCATATAACTGGGGTCAACGAGTTCGTGAGACAATTGGGCCAAGCTCACGCAGTATCCAGAACCTGAGCTTCGTAATGTCCGTGGTAAGCACTCGGTCCTTTGTGCAATAGCACCCCTCTCAATTCATAGATATTTGTTGGGCCCTCTTCGCCGTCGACATCATTCGCGCTTTGGCCGGTTTGACCGGTTTTGACAAACTTGGTCATATCAAGCACTGTGGGGAATAGCAAATTATGCTTGGATTTCTTCCTCTCCATCGAGTCAAAATCGTAAACGAAACGAAGGAGAGAGAAATGGAGGACCGGAGGAAGAGAACGTAGTTCGGTGTAGCGGGTCGCGTCCTGAAGCGAAGCGCAGTTTGAACACGAATATCTGGCAATGTTGGCATGCAATGAGTCGGAAGAACCACATTGGATGAGTAACAAGAGATCCCACCTGTTGTCTCCCGTGAGTTTCTCATTCTGTAGGAGAGCAGCTATACGGTCTTCGAGTCTTGCATTATTCTAACATATTGTCAGGTCGAGTAATTGTTTGGTGAATAAATGCACTGTCACCTCTATGTTGATCTCGAGTTCCAGAAAATCGGATGTACGCTCAGATCTGTTGCGGCAGCTGTGGCAAAGAGTTCCATACACTAATTCCCCCTGAAACTGTCACGGATATAAGTGGGATGATGGCGACAGAGACAACATGACCTGCCTGATTAGATATGAGTGTCCGGAGGGACGGGGTAAACTGCTTCTGGAATTCATTGTCAAGATGTGACATGAAGAGCTTTGAAAACCTGACGAAAGATTGTTCAGCGGGTGAGGTATGGTTCCTGGAGAAGAACCAACTCTTGTGCATCCTGCTGCTCGGACGTAGACAGTTTGAGGCTCTCTGCAAACTTGGCCGGATTGTATACATTCTGTGTACTTTCCTGAAGGGCAGCGAACGTCACTTGGAGTTGGAATACAG
This sequence comes from Boletus piedmontensis, assembly GCA_038092855.1. Taxonomy (NCBI): domain Eukaryota; kingdom Fungi; phylum Basidiomycota; class Agaricomycetes; order Boletales; family Boletaceae; genus Boletus; species Boletus piedmontensis. The sequence continues at coordinate 8,982 of JBBPRD010000298.1, forward strand.
GAGAGTCCTGAGGTTCTGTTAGTCAAGTTCGCAGTTGGGATCGCACAAGAGAAAACCAACTTCGAAACCGTCCTCAGTATCCTGGGATAGTTGACATTGGTAGACTCCACGTCGAAATGCCAGATCTCGGAACCACACCTCCAGACCTCCATAAGCAAGAACACCCAAAACATCATCGAGAATACGTACCTGAAGGAAAGCGTTGGCATAGCAGGTTGCGCCGAGATTCTGCACAGCACAGATGTAGATAGTCAGCATGAAATTACACAAGAGACCATGATCTACCTTCAAGCCAACAGGTAATTCGGGGTCACGAGAGCTGAGGATCGGATTGAGACCCAAATCCGAAGCCTTGATGAACAGCTGCTTGGCCGTTTCTAGAGGAAACACACGTCCAGAATTAGGGAGAACCCTTGAAACGCGCTCACTGGACTACGGCCTACCTTCGTCTTCCCACCGCTGCTGACCGAGGTAGTTCAAGCAGTTTGGGTTGTTCTTGCACATTTTCTTATTGCAAGGTGGTGTTTCGTCATCGGAAACAACGATGACATCGTTCTCAAGTTCACCATTGGCAACCGTAGTCTGGGTTTCGTCAGCAAGGGTATGAGAAGACTCCGCGGGCTTTAGCGCGCGTTTGCTGCCGCAAAAGGGGTTCTTATTGCGTTTCGACAAACCACAAGTCATGAGACGGTGCTCGAGAGTGATCTGGGATGCATCCGAGACCTCTGTATCGACCCAACCCCAAAGCGAGGAGTCGGCCGCGGCAAGCTTGGCACGTTTGAGTTGTTCGCCGGCAGCAAGGCCCTTGGGTGCAGGGGAAGCCCTGCGTTTGCGCTTTGATGGCATAGTAGAAGTTGTACAGCGTCTGCTACTGGTATCGGATGTGACCTGGAGGTTGCAAAAGAAAGAAGATGCGGAGAGGGTCCAAGTGGAGACCCTGATAAACTGCCGAATTCCGACTGTTCACCGACACACCGCCGGCTTTGAAGTACACAACTCTACTTGCAACTAACTTGCACATTCGCGCACGCGCTCCCGGCCACCAAAGGACACGATCATGGACAGAATACAAAACCTGTTCAGGAGGCCACGACGGAACGCGAACGTGGTTCGACTACGACGACGGAAGAATGCTGCAACTCTCATTTATCGCTACCTCTCCAAGATTACGTTCGTTTTTGTCCTCCCTTTCCTTCCATCGCATTGATGAGTTACTGTACCATCGTCCAGGACAGCTTTGCTTGCAGCCGGTTACCTATGGATGGTCCTCATTCCGGTTCTACCGCTTTCTCAGGGGGTTTACATTGACGAAAATGCGTTGCAGCCAGCTCAGGTATGTCCCTCACCATCAAACGTATGGCATCACGTGTACTGAGTTTGAGTACAGGTCAATACCAACTGGAATTGGCAAGACGTACACCAGGCGGACTTATATCTTCGCCATCTAGAAGGTCTCCGCGATAGGAACGCTACGAGTGAGCAGTGAGATCACCATACTATCCTGTTAGCCACCGCGGTGTACTGACACGCCGAATAGGAGGGCCAACTTCATTCGCGATGAATTTGCAAAGCTTGGCCTTGCTGCCGCGACTCAAAATTATACGTTCATGACCCCCTCCAGCGTACGTACTTGTCTATCAGCTCCGGTATGCGGTATCCCATGCATGTGTTGCTGACAGAATGTCTCTGGCGTTAATGTTTACGCCCTCATGAACTCGCCCCGAGCCTCAGGCTCCGAAGCCATCGTCGTCAGTGCGTCGTGGCTGAGCGAGGTCGGCGAACAACCATACAATCTACGAGGCATCGCGACAGTGATGGCGCTTGCTGGTTTCCTGAAAAGTATGCACATCCTAATCTTTCCCTGGGTTGCTGTTTGACCTACTTCAGACTATTCGCTCTGGGCGAAGGATATCATCTTTGTGATAGGCGACAATTATCTTGATGGCACGTACGCCTGGTTGAATGCGTACCATGGTACGATACCACAAAGTCAGACTCAGATTCACTTTGCTCAGCATCATCTCACTAATGGTGATACAGATCTCGACACTGATCTCCTCGGGCTTACCTCCGGCGTCATCTGGAACGCCCTCAATATTGATTACAGCGGACATTCATTCTCTCATCTTGGCGTGTTCTTTGGTTAGTCTTCGTTATGGTCAACCCTTGCAGACTAAATCAATCTCCCTTCATACCAGAGGGTCTTAATGGCCGACTACCCAACCAAGACCTAATAAACTCGCTGCGTCTTGTTTCTCATTACACAGGCGGCGTCCCTCTCGTCCTCTATGACCATCTCGAACTGCATGATGCACCGCAGAGTAGTCTCCTAGCAAAAGCGCCGATGTTCATGAAACGCAGTCCGCAGCTCAGGGAGCTTGAATACCGAGCGAGGAATGTGAAGAGACATATTAGTTATCAAGCGAGGGGAAGGCCGAGTGGGCCACATGGCTTGTTTCACCGGTGGGTCGTCAACACAAATCAGATCGATCAACTGAACTGTTTAACACAGATTCCGGATTGATGCAATTACTCTGTATGCTGTCCCAGCTGATGGTCCCCATGGATTCTTTGCACTTGGCAGGTCGGTCTTCCCTGATATTATGCCGTCTGCGTAATTATACTTTGTCAGGATAATCGAGTCGACTCTTCGTACATCGAATAACCTTCTCGAGCGTCTCCATGCTTCCTTCTTTTTCTACATACTCACAACGCCGGGAACCTTCATGAAGATCGGAACGTTCCTTCCCAGTGCTGTGTTGGTTGGGGTTGCGATGATATTTTGGGGACTCGGGCAGTGGGTGGAGGCAGGCTGGGTGCAAGAGTCTCCCAATGGGTTGCAGCGGCAAGACAAGGAAGATGATGAAAAGATTGAAAACGCTGCGAATGCGACTATTTCGACAGTTCGACCAACTTGGCGACCGAGACGAAGGCCTGTGTTACCTGCGATTGTCACCATCCTTGCGGCGCATACCATCGGTCTACTGGCATTCGCCATAATCAATACTTCATGGTTCCTCCAGAACCAAACCGTACGTTTACTCTTCACTTCCTCGTACCTCGCTCATCGCTGCGCGGGCTGATTTAGGTCTCATCGTGGGTCCTCTTCCTGGCGTTTAGCTCCGTTCCCCACGCCCTCCTTGCACTTATACCGTCACATCCCCCTGAAACAGCACCGTTCTCGATGCTCCTGCAATCCTTCAACCTCTGTTTGGCATCGACAGTGATTTCCATAACGTCCCTCCTCAACTTTTCTCTCGCCGCAACGCTCGCCGTCACCCTTGGCATTCCGCTTATTTGCAGCCGTGCCCCATCCTGGCCCTCCCAAACATCGACCTCACTCTTCAGCAATCTTTTCCGGTTGACACTCTACGTAGCGTACTGGCTACTTGCCTGGGGTTGGCTTCTTCTGCCAAAAGAAGTCGAGAGAGCGGTATCGAACTGGGAAATATTTGGCGTGTGGTTCGCGCCGTTTGTTTGCATCGTATATGCCCCACTCGTGATGCAGGCAGGACTCGTTGGGTTGTCCCGATCATGAGCAGGATGCCTTGCTGCCCTAGGATAGATCCATGTTCGTATTCAAGCCTGGTTCCAGTGCGAGTATCCAGTGACCACAGCCATTGCTGTAGAAAGCAGTATCGTGCAGACGACTAAACTAGTGGGCATACTATATGTTGGGTGGTTGAACTCAACCAATGTCCATAGCGTTTGGATCATCGGATCCAAACAGGTCAGCATCTCCCTGCATGGCATTACCCCCAGCTTCCACTTCATCCTGCGGGCCGCCTTCAGCATCTGTGTCTGGGTCTTCAACAGCAATGCCCTCTTTCCTTCGCCGTTGCCTCTCTTTCATCTCATCCCTTTGCGCGCGTTTCATCTCCAGATCAGCCGTGAGTTTCTTGAGGGCATCCTCAAACCGTTTCTAAGAACGACCGCTTAACGTTGGCTGCATCAACAAATAAGTGGGAGTGAAATACCTTGATGAGCGGGTTTGCAGAGATTGCGACTTCGTGCTCCTTCTTCGCCACAGCAGCTTCTAAGTCTCTTATCTCCTCATTTAACAGTTTCCTCTCTTGAGCGTCTTCATCGTCTTCGTCTTCATCGCTTTCCTCCTCCTCATCGTCATCGTCTTCCTCGTCTTCCTCCCCTTCACCTCCTTCTTCGTCGCCTAAAGCAAGGTCAAGTTCAGCAGCGAGGTCTTCGTCGATATCACCCTCAGGTTCGGCTTCTCCCCCCTCGCCCTCTTCAGCATCCTCATCCGCCGCATCAAGTCCAGGGGTAGCCACATCGCCTGCTTCTGAACCTTGAGGGCCAGGGGTAGGCGCTTCAAGGGGCTCTTCACGCTCAATGAATTCGGAATCCGAAAGGTCCGGGTTAACATTATCAAGGACCTCTGCGACGTGGGACAGTAAGCCTACTGGAAGAAACGAACGTTCGATCTCACACCCTCGACTTACCATACTTGACGTCCGATGCAAGATTGTCCGCTGCCAGCAGCCGTTCCACTTCTTCTTCGACGCTTTCTATCGTCTAAAGTGTGTTATCGTGAGGAAAGCGAAGCAAGAGCAGTCGTGCTGAGTACGAACCCGCTTGTTCACCCGTTTTCGGAACCGTCGCTTGCGTACATGGTGCAAAGGAGGGGTAAAACCGTGCGGCCAGATGAATTCGTCGATATTGACGTTCCTGTTCGCCGTGACCGCCTCTTCGTTTTGTATGCGATCTCCAACCATCAGCATCTGTATTCACATCTTCCTAGGATCATGTCGCACACAGCGCGCACAGGGGAGAAACACACACCTGACATATATCCGCCACTTTGAACATCTGCTTATTATCCAGCGTCTTCTGTGCTTCGATAATGCACGGTAGATCGACCAACTTGAAAGAATACAACGAGTTGCTAATGTGAAGGATACCCCGTCGCGAGTCTACCGCCTCGTTGACCTCTATAACAGGGACGCATCCCGTAAACTCTCCGAGGGGACGCACCTTTAAACTTGAACCAAACATCGTTCCCAATCTCCCTCGACTGAATCATCTTGCGCAACCGCTCGCAATCCTCCCCGGGTGGCATCCGAATGATAAACTGCTCCTCAAACGTCAAGTCCTCGTCGTCCGAATCCAGTTCGCGATCGTAGGGACCCAAGAAGGACATACCCGGGGCTTGCGCCGCCGCACGTTCGCTCAGCTTGAGTTTGAGCTTGGGTTGGGGTTTGTTGAGTCTTCCAGAGGAGAAACGCGTCGTGCGTTCAGATGCCTCGGGCGAACCACGGAGACGGAGGGTGGTGGCCATGGCTTGTTCTGCGGCTGCCCGGAACGGGCGCGTGCGTTGGGGCTGGCGTGGTGGCGGTGGGTGATTTATACCGTTGACAGCCGATGAGGGACCAGCGTGGCGCTCCTCGACGTCGTCCACAACGATGAGGTCGTCGTCAATCATTTTGAGCTGGTCGTCGTTTACGCCGAGGACGCTAACCCATTGTAGAGTGTATCACGTGTCATAAGCGGGAGGGTTATGTAATCGGTAGATGCAGTGCTACTGGTCATCCTCGGTAAACGCCTCAGATTCACCCACAGATTCTTCCTCTCCTCCTCCTCCCCCTTCATCACTGTCACGTTCCTCGCCTTCACCATCTTCGTCGTCGTCTTCCGAATTTTCGGTAGCGGCATGTACAATTTGGACATGCGTGAAGATATAAGCTGCGGTCATCGCCATCGTTCCTAGTACGAAAAGTAAAGTTATCCTTCTGTATCGGATTTCATCAGGATCAACTCGGGTCTGAGCGCTACTTCCACTGAATGAACGGGGAACGAGGAAGCTCAGTAACGATTGTGACGCCGTAGAAGGTTCATAAGGTGGCGCTCGTTTCACTGCCTCTTGTACGCGTCGGGCATGTTCAACCAGTTCTGGATTAGACTCGCGCAGTTGTATCTGAAGAACGGCGTCGGGGAATGGAGGATCAGCCAATAGAAGGATGTGTGCAGCAAAATACACATCGAGACTTGTTGGACTACGAGCAAGTATCAGCGTTAGGAACTGCATAATCAAAAGAAATTTACTTACCGATTCCCGAAAAAGAACCGTTTTCCCCTCAAGTAGCTTGCATGCACCCCAAGTGCTGTCTTTGCTTTATCCAGAATCTTAACAAACGATTGGTGGACTGTCATCGGCCTCACTGACTACCCACCTTTTCCCTCTCGAAAGCACGCTCGAACGTAACCTTGTAGTTTCGCTTCTTCTTCTTATCCCTCTGAAATATGCCCATCCGCTCTTCCTCGGCGTCAGGCAAACTCCAAAGCCCTACCGCCTCCAGACGGGGTCTGTACGCTTCTCGTATCCGACTAACCACATAATATTTCTGTGGGAAAGGCATCTCGCTCGCAAGTGCCGGGTTGGTCAGTCCCCAGAAATTGGCATCGATCCCGTAGAACATGTGCGACTGCACGTTGAACCGATGCGTGACAAGATGTTGGCGAAACGATATTGACTCACGACAATGTCAGATATGCATCCTTCGACGTGTGCATACAGTGCAGTCCTCTTAGCTTTTTGGAGGCTGGTCAGAGACGCGTCGAGGTCGACGGCGCCCGACGCGCCCGACGACTTGGCGAGGGATGCCACAAAGGCAACTATGGAGGGAAACGTGGTGACTGCGGTGTGTGCGTGAGTCAAAAAGGGCAGTTGGCCT
>JBBPRD010000299.1:0-15652 GCA_038092855.1 Boletus piedmontensis
CGATGACGAGGTATCTACGCCGACAAACTTGGGTATCACTACGGCTACTTGGAGCCGTGCACGGTCGATGGCGCCTGCCACAGGACAGGGACTTATACGTGAGCTGGCAAAGGGAGGACCAAGAGGACCGTATGATAAAAGGCATGCTCAGACGACGTTGTCGGAAGGTCTGGATGCGGAAGAGAAGATGCGTGCGGCCCAGAATGGGGAACCGTTTCCGGCTGGAAGTGGTTGCGCGAGGTGATGATTGCGCCGAAGGTGAAAGGTGCCCCTTCTTTATCCTTTCATACTTCTTTCATTGACGATATACATGAGTAAACTATATAAGAAGAAGGAACGTTTACCGTTCGAGAAAGACCACCTTACCATGCAGACGAAATCTCGACTATGCAGATAGTGAGTTCATCTCTCAAACTCAGGAAATGCCCATGTTCGGATATAACAGCTTTCCTCATGCACAGTGGAAGATCAATTCTCAGTTCTCAGCGTATTCGTACCCGACCCTCCTGCTCGTCCCCATCTGCATCCAGGGCTACGCTTACACCCGCAACAATCACACTAGATGGCAGTCAACCTCAATGCGGATGTCCCAATGTCGCATAATTGTCACTATCTCTTCCAATCCCCCATCTCCTGTTCTTTCGACCTCTAAATTCCGACAGTCTACTCCAACAGCTTCGACCGCTTCTCCAATACACGCACGGACAAAGCACCGTCACTGGACTATGGTACAAAATGTCTCTGCACGCTCGTGAGTCGTCTTTGCGTCGTCCACCATGGGCCATCTCCGTTGTCCTTAGCTCGGAGTCTCACAAGATGGTGGACAGTACATATGGATCCTGTACGAATACACTTGTAAATTACATCGAGAATATAACTACAGTAAACACGACTGTGGGTACTTCAGTTAGGCTAACGGTTCACGCAGAAAACACGTACGCACCAGAAAGTAGATCCACTAGGCACCAATATGTACGTACAGGATCCGTTGATCCAAAGGTATCCTGCTTGAACGAACACTCCTTATCGTCTCGTGCAACGCTAGAGCGGCCCGTGTATGGTCGAGATGACCAGACTCGTCCTTGATATTGTCATAAAACTGCGAGGTGATCTCGTTTGTATGTTCATCATCGACAGCCCACATCGTTCCAATCACCGAACGGAACCCGGCGAACTGCATCGCCGCAGCGAGATGGATCACCTCGTCTGGACTCTCCTCGTCACCAACAGTTGTGTGACAAGCAGACAGGTACGCAAACTTGGCGTCCTGTAATTCGTACCGCATGATGTCTTCAACCCTCAGCATTCCGTCACCCAACGCAAACCCGGACTGGAACGGATGTTTCTGATCGGGGATCCCGTGACAAGCAAGGTGAACAAAGTCGTTCTTCTTCAACTCTTCACCGACCTTGGTGATGCGCGCATCCTGAGCTTGAACGCAAGTTACCGTTGCGAGAGATTCGACACGGTGCAATATACTGGACAGCTCAGCTTCCACTGAAGGGAGTTGGTTCTGCCCTGGAGCCTGTGCCTGGCCTACAACCAAAAAATGATGCTGTCCGATGGATGGACCCAATGACTTCTCCTGCCGAGCGCGAATGAGGGCTGTCAAGGTCGGTGTGTAGGAAGAAATGTAAAGATCCGAGAGGATCGGTTGCCCCCCCCTGTACGAGCCGGCGGCGTGCAATGGGAGCAGGGAAAATTCGGCGGTCGGGCACCACCAAATGCGGGATTGACAAGGACACGACTGTTGAAGGATAGTCACGATTGGAGAAACGACTACGTCCCAGAGTTCTCGAAGAAGGAACTTCATGTCCCTCGTCACATCCATGAATCTGGCGCGCAACGTCACAGAATGAAATTTCTGGGATAGTTCCGAGACACGGGCTTTCTTGATGGGGAGCCCAATATGGACGGGATCTCTATCGGAGAAAAGTACGATCGCATCACAGCTGTATTGACTGGCATTTACAATTATGATCGGTCCACTAGTAGCTGCAACCTGGAGGTCTGCGAAGAGCAGGGGCTGGAGGAAACGAGAGAGGCCAGGCAATTTGCGAATGTCGGCGACAATATGTTGCAACTGCAGATTGAGACGGCATGCCCGATCGTGCTGAGAGTCAGGGTTGGCAGACGTGTCAAACACGCTGCGAAGGTCAGAGGCCACCTGGGTGAACTCGTCTGCTAATTTCTTGCCTAGGTCACCGGATGCTGCTACATCCTGAAGAGGGGAGCGAAGGCGAATTAACTGGTTCCAGAAGACACCACGACCTTGCTCAAGGAGCTCAATTGCATCTTTGGGATTGCCATAGCGAAGACAAGCCGAAAATGCATTGATTGGTGTAGATGCCATGAGCCGTTTGAGTAGTCCGAGATTATGAGGGAGGGATGGGAGAGTGGCGAGATGGTGAGCACTGAGGCGTAAAAATGTTTGGTAAGCCAAAACTGTGGTACCGTGGTGACATTCTTCAGCCCTCCGGATCCAGTCTTTTGCACATTCGAGATCAGCAGAAGACACCGTCTGAGAGAGGTCGGAGAGTTGGGAATATAGATTAAATGTTTCGTGGAGGTCAGTGATGTTGTGTTTAGGGGAGTGGTTGTATCGGGAATGGAGGTAGGAAGCAAGGGTGGCCAGAGATAAGCCTCGGTCAGGATGCCCCTGTGGGCGAAGCTGCAATGCACTACGTTGGAGGGCAAGTGCCTCGTCCAGGTCAGACATCCTTCCGAGCTGCTTAAAACGGGTAGAGAGGCAGGTCGCAATGTTGCCCAGTGAAAGGGCCCGATGAGGATGCCCCTGTGGGCGAAGCTGCAAAGCACTGCGTTCAAGAGCAAGTGCCTCGTCCAGGTCAGACATCCTTCCGAGCTGCTTGAAACGGGTACAGAGATGGCTCGCGATGTTGCCCAGTGAAAGGGCTCGATCAGGATGCCCCTGTGGGCGAAGCTCCAATGCACTGCGTTGGAGGGCAAGTGCTTTGTCCAGGTCAGACATCATTCCGAGCTGGTTGAAACGGGTAGCGAGGTAGTTCGCGATGTTACCCAGTGAGAGGGCTCGATCAGGATGCCCCTGTGGGCAAAGCTGCAATGCACTGCGTTCGAGGGCAAGTGCTTCGTCCAGGTCAGACATCCTTCCGAGCTGCCTGAAACGGGTGTAGAGGTAAGTTGCGATCCTGCCCAGTGAACTGGCTCGAAGTTGATGCCCCTGGGGTCGAAGTTCCAATGCACTGCGTTGGAGGGCAAGTGCTTCATCCAGGTCAGACATCCTTCCGAGCTGGTTGAAACGGGTATAGAGTCCACCCGCGATGTTGCCCAGTGAAAAGGCTCGATCAGGATGCCCCTGTGGGCGAAGCTCCAATGCACTGCGTTGGAGAGCAAGTGCCTCGTCCAGGTCAGACATCCTTCCGAGCTGGTTGAAACGGGCAGAGAGGTAGCTCGCGATGTTGCCCAGTGAAAGGGCTCGTTGAGGATGCCCCTGTGGGCGAAGTTCTAATGCACTGCGTTCGAGGGCAAGTGCCTCGTCCAAGTCAGACATTCTTCCGAGCTGCTTGAAACAGGTATAGAGGTAGGTCGCGATGTTGCCCAGTGAAATGGCTCGATCAGGATGCCCCTGGGGGCGAAGTTCTAATGCACTGCGTTGGAGGGCAAGTGCTTCGTCCAGGTCGGAAAGCCTTCCGAGCTGCTGGAAGCGGACATGGAGGAAGCTCGCGATGTTGCTTAGTGAAGAGGCTCGATCGGGATGGCCCTCCGGACGAAGTTCCAATGCACTCCGTCCGAGGGCAAGTGCCTCCTCAAGGCCCGTCATCCCTCCTCTCTGCAGGAACCGCTCGCAGAGTGAAACAGAAAGATTCTGTAGTGATGCAGCTCGATCGGGATCCCCTTGGGGGTGGAGTCGTAATTTGTTGCGGCGGAGGGTGATCTGCTTGTCGAGGTCCGACATTGATGGAATGCAAATGATGATATCCTGTTCAACAATAAGGTCACTCCAGCTAGCCAGTCTTTTCAATGGGAGCCATACCTCTCGTGGGGTCTTTTTCGTTGGGGTCAAGGGTGAGAGGATGTACGAGCACTGCATCCGAATGAATGCCACGAGGCAACAGACGCCTGTAACCTGCCAGAGCCATCTTAGGATGTTCCAATTCGTATAAATAGGATGTAGAATTCACCTAGAGAAAAATTCATCCATTTCAACAATTCCCCTCTGGAACCTGACTCGGAGACATATCACGACGACTGGATGATTGGACGGGGCTGTAACCTCCTCGAGCCAGCGCAGCAGTTGCTGCTAACCAATTCCGATATCCATGTAGCTGTGGGGGTCGATGACACTGATGCTGCTGGCCCGGTCGCTGTGGAGAAGTTGTTGCGAGTTGAGTTGTGTCGCGAAAAGGCCTAGTCCGTTTCAGGTATGTTTGAGTATCTTTACACTATTTGTCACCCAAGCCCTATGATTTGGACGTTACAGAGGCGCACCGTCGACGTCGGATGAACACTCCGTGATTACCTTTATCCTTCCATTTCTCCGCCCACTCAAAGCTGCCCACACGGGGAGACAATCCAAGTCGAAGCAGGCCAGCGCAGAACCAGAAGAGCAGCCTATAATTCTGAGCCCGATCAAGTTCAAACCGCTCCAGGAGGTATTGACAAAGTTGATTACGCAGCTCAAAAGAGTGAGTTTTTGGTCGGGTTTTATCGTATAGGGTTGCTAATGACGCGAATAGGATGGGAAGGCGACTATATTGCGCTCGTCATCCATCCGGTCGACCCATTGTAGATGCCTGGGTATGGAGACGTCATCAAAAATCCAATGAACTTTGGTACGACGATGGTTAAGGTCTCCAAAGGAGAGTATTGTTTCCTGGCAGAGTTCACAGTGCGTCCAGACCTGTCTCACTTCTATCATCGGCTCACACCTCGCGCGACGGAACGACTTTCGGTTCGTGACGACAGATACAAAGAGATTCAATTCTCTGGGATCAGTCTATTTCAACGCAGGTGACCGGTTAGAAATATAGGGACTCTACACATCCCGCGAGCCTTTGCTCATACGACCGAGTACGGGTCGGATTGGAACGTCGACGTTGAGTAGAATAACGATGGCTCTACTTCGCAACAGCCCGTGGACGTCGACAATGAAGTCCCTACTCCGACAAATTTGGGTAACTACGGCTAGCTATGCACGGTCGATGGCACCTGCCCCGGGACAGGCACTTTGCGTGAGCTCAGAAAGAGAGTACCGAAGGTCCATATGAAAAGCATGCTCAGACGAAGTTCTCGGATGATCTGGACGGGGAAGAAAAAATGGGTGGGCCGCTTCCGGCTGGGAGTGTTTATGCAGAGCTGATGATTGCGTTGAAGATCAAAGGTGCACTTCTTTCATTTTTTAATTATTTTCATTGACAATATGGGGGGGGTAAACGGTATAAGACGAAGAAAGAACGTTTACTACTCGAGAAGGGCCACCGTCCCACGCAGACAGAAGTCTCGACTACTTATGCGAGAGTGAGTTCATCTTTCTGCTTACGAGACGTCCATGCCCGGATACCACAGCTTTCCTCCTCGATCACGGATGTCCCAACCGCGCATCCATGCACGTATGCCTGTCAGAGTAAACAGAGTATCGAGACTCACGAGAACAACAGAACTCCGTCGTGGTTCATCCTGGCTCGTCCAGTGTTGGAGGGGTGATCATGGAGATTATTGGGAAAGGGGTCAAGAGAACAGGAGATGGGAGATTGGAAGGGATGGTGCATGCAGTGTCTCCGCACTCTCCCTCCCGCTGACCAAGCCCGGCATTCCGTGGGTCCTCTCCTCTCTGTTGCCTCTCGCCCGTCTCCTCTCGGCCTCTCTCTATTTGCACGGCTACAACGCGCGCACCGAAAAAGTGCTGTTTCTAAACGTGTGCTTGAGGGTATCAACTTCATGCCTTGGAAGTGGAATTACGGTAAGTAAAGCATAAGTTTAGCCAAAAATTATGAGTTATTAACGAGAAAATAGTCCTATTCTTCCGGGCCCATCACAGTCTATCTAGTAAGATCTAGCCATAGATAAGACACTTACTAATATAGTATTCCAATATGATAGCCTACCATTAAGGTGAGTGGGGTCAATTTGAGTGATGGACAAACTGACGATGAGTGACAGATGGAATATTTATAATGTATGTTTGAGTGGGTATGAAAGCCAACCGAAAACATCGCCGCGGCAGTTGCGAGTGAGTGTGGCGGTGTCGGAGAGAACGAGGGTTGAACATGCACACCAAGACACTTAATTTTGGTTCATAAGGACGGTTCCCCGCGTGACGTCGAAAGAGTCGTTCGCTCTCGGCGGTGACGCGACATGTCCTGCTACTAGAGTCCTCTCCTTTCCATTCACGGACCGCCGATTCGCAGCCCGGCGACGAGTCTCATCGAGAATCCCTCTCCTCATTTCCCTCTTCGACCTGCCTCATTCCATCCCCATCTCTCGCCCATCTCTCTTGTTTCTACCCTGCAGCATATATACACATCTCTGCATCGTTCAACCACTATCCGCAATGGAAAACCGCCGGATCCCTGACGAAGATGCAACACTTTCTTCTAATCTGAACAGCACCGGGGGTAAGCTCGCCGTATGTTCCCGCTCCATAATTCTTCTCCCGTCCTTTGCTGCATTTCTCGTCAAAATTTGACAGATCTCGCGCGATCGCACTTCCGACCCCTCCTTTCTGCTTTCTCTCGCTCACTTCCCTTGCAACACCCAGGACCACTCAGAGCACCGTCTCCAATTTACACCAGAGTTCCACTGCTCTTCCCTCCACATCGCATTCCAGCACCACTTCCCTTTCGTCCCATCCTTATTTCCGCCTTCCCTGCCCCCATTTCGTATAGCAGACCGATCATTCTTACCAAACTCCATTCTACCCCCCTTCCACTTCTGCTCCTGCCGACACCAATCGATCCTTGTCCGTCGCATCCCCCTCTCCTCCATCCAAGATCGTCTCTACATTGTCCTTTTACGACCCGACACACACCAGCGCCATTCCCGATTATCATCACCCCACCAGATGGGATGCTCCCTTTGACCCGTCCCTGTCTGTCGTGGACAATCCATTGACCGCCCGCGATTCTGCGCTTCATGCCGCTCCCAGCACCAATTCAAGTTCCGCTTCAACCAGTGGAATGCGTTTCAGTTTTTCCAAGGTGCAACTGACTTTGGCCTTCCTCAGCCGAGTGTCCTCAGCGGAGGTACTCAATCTCAGGCTCAGCTACCCTCACAGTCGCAGCACCAGGGCATGCAACATCGCCAGATTGCACCTGTTTCGCGCTGGCAAAGAAGCCCACGCCATAATGACCCTGCGATACCACAAAGTCAGGTCCAAACTAATCCCCCTGGACAAGGACAAGCACTCTCAGAGCAAGACGAACAAAGCAACGCAGAAAATCAGGCAAGAAATTTCTCTCTTCGGCGCATACAACCTCCGCTTACTTCACCCATCTCATTTCTATCGCATGCTTTCAGACTCAAGAACACCGTCCACCCCAATAAGAGCTTGCTAATCAACGGTTGCAAGAGCTACTCTCGTTACCTCCATCTTATTCCTATTCTCCTCCACAACAATCACATTCGCAGTCTCATCGCGCGCAGGGTCAGTCCGGAGAACATGCCGCCACGTTTTCTGCATCACAAGATCAACTGAGTCCCTCCGACGCACACAACGCGTTTGTAGGATACCATATGCAAGCGCGGGCCAATCCCCCTTTTCTTCACCATCCGGCTTTGTTGCCGCCCAAAACGATGCCTACTCTCAGACTACGGAATAGCATTACCCGTCTCCAGCAGGTCCGGAGGCGGACGTGGCGATCACGGTGGAACACGTCAATAAACCTTTGAGAATGTATTACAACTTCAAGCCAACCACAGCCTATCATCGCTTGTGCGTACAATCTTTCTATGATATCTGTTTCTATTCTCCATCCCGTCTTCCTCATTTATACTGGGACCCGTCGGCGGTCGATTGTGAAACTTGATTTTAATGGTTGGTCCTGGGGGTGTTTATTTTTACGATTTGCCTTGATATTTTCGTTTGTCGCCTTGCTACCCGTTCTATTCTTCATGCTCAGACTCATCTTGTTCACCCTTGAACAGCATGATGTCTATTCCTCGACCTCTGGCGCCTTTCCACAAACACACGCTCTCATCTCCCCACTCTTCTTTTTCCAAGGTTTACACCTCCAATCCACGCAAATACTCCTGCGAGTAATACCGGTGAGTCACAATTTCTCACCCATTCTATCTTCTATCTTCCACTCCTTAACGGGTTTGTGTATATTTAACCCGGCGTTGTTGGCTTTTGGTCATTGGGACACGGATTTCGGCATTGAGCCTCGCTGTTTCCCTTTTTTGTCACAGCTATCATGTTCCGGCCCCGGTTTGGTTTGGTTTCCGCGTTTCCTGTCCCGAGTATGGTGTGCCTTCCATTTTCTCCCTCAAAGGCCTATGCGCTGGTGAGGGCATAGCTCCATACTTGCGACCTCGGCGCTGTGGCAAGTGCAACCCCTATGATTGTTCTGCCTGGAGCTTACACTCTGGGATAACCCTGCTACGAGCAATCCGGGGTGTTCATAGAACACGAGTCATAGGACTCGGGGTATGTGGAGGTATCCGCGGCTGTGACTTGTCCAGATATGAAACTGCTGACAAGATGGGGAACGTTGACCCCTTGACTTTCGCTCGTTGCTATCATCACTGGATCACTTCTAGCTTCGAACGTGGTGGCCTGTGGTCGCATCGCTTATAGTCGGGTTTGAGGCCCTTCCCTCGAGGGCGGTTTAAAAGCCATCTTGATTCGTTTTTTCTATTTCCTTTCCTTCCCCCTTCTTTGTTCTGACCGACCTTTTTTCTTCCCCTTTTTTCCTTGATTTACACGTGATCTTGATGCACGATGGCTCGACATACTCCGTCGTCGTCGTCGTCGTCTGGGTCTCTACCTACACGTGACTCGCCTTCTTCGTCAACTCGTACGCTCGACATGTCGTCTTCCACGCTTTCATCTTTTTCGACCCCTTCACGTTCTCCGTCTCTATTTGCGCTTCCGTCGTCTGCCTCAGAGCATGGCCCATATCCGTCGCACTATCATACTTTTCACACACCACTTCTACTTCAACAACCGCTAACACGAGTCATTTGGTGCATATAGGTACTGGCGGACACAGCGCAGTATCGCTGGCGGGGTCATATGGAGGCTACCGTGGGACGAATGCGACGTCATCGCTCGATGAGGGTAGTGGAAGTGGGCAGTCGAGTGGAGTATCCTCAGGGATGGTGAGATCGGGCTCTTCGCGGGTGTCTGAAATGTTATCAGGGACATCGCGGCTGATGAGGACGTTAGAGTCGCGCGGCCGTGGAACTCAGTATGCGGTCGAGGACGAATCAAGGGGCGCTTTACCTGTGCAAGAAAGGAGACGGGAATGGGTACCAGGGCAGGGAGAGGGGACGGATGAATATCGACACGAGCAAGGTCGAGGCGCCAGCCATACACATTCAACCTCCTTGTCGACCGTAACTGGATCACCGCCACAGCCACGAGGGGGATCGTCGGGTGTCCCCATAGATAGCCTGTATCCAGGATCGGTTTTCGGCACAGGTTCAGGGTATCAGGCGCAAATGGGTTACTCGGTCCAGCTATCAGATCCTCACTATAGGCCTGCACAACAACACGCACAGCCGCCTGCGCAAGAACTCGCACATATGCGCGTCCCCTCACAGGGACAGTACCAATACGAGGCTGTCTCTAGTTTACATGCGACGCCAGCTTCCGGATTTGCGAATCCTCAACGCTCAGAATTTCAGGCACAACCACAACCGGCAGTCGTACCTCAAGGACAAGCGCGAGCCGCTGTACCCGTTAACCGTGCGCCGCCTGTGCGAGCCTCCACTAAGCGACGTCGTGCATCGAAGCGTCCGCGGCCAGCTACGTACACGAGAATTGGGACAGGGGCCTCTCGAGATGACGTACTCGAGAGCGACGATGACAGTGACGATGATGAGGTCATTGAGTGGGTACCTGACTGGAGTGAGGGTGGTGGTGCGATTGGGAGTGCAGGGCTGGGCGAGGCGGGAGGAACCGGAGGAGCGACTGTTCAGGCTGCTCCAGGACCAAGTGGACAGAAGTGCGTCTCTTTTTTTTTTATTTTCTCACTGCCGCTTCCTTCTCCCCCTGTGGCCAAGTATGATGTGATGCTGACGAGCACGCTTTCATCTCTTTCCATGTTCATTCTTTTCTCAAATGTCTGCATCCTACCTCTGAATATCCTGACTGTGCTACGACCGCAATGGACGACGACATGCTCATTCACGAATACTCACTGAGCCGAGTTTGGAAAACGCGTCGTTATGTCCAAAGGCATGGAGAGCGATAACATTGGTTAGTAGTGATGTGAGCTCACAGAACAAGACGTGCTGACAGGTGCTGTGTTGATTGCTCCACAATTCAATGAACGAGAGCCAGGCTTCCCCGAACTGCAGCCATATGCTACTCTGCCCCTGTTGGTATGCAGACATCGGTGTTGTGCCAACTGCGGAGGTGGCTCGAGCCTATAGTCCTGTGAGATCATCCAGGCCATCTACCACGTAGTCATCGTGGCCATACATCTCACGTTCCAGAAGGGCATGCACATACAATTTGATCTCTTTCCCAATAGATGAACTTCTTATTCTATTTATATGGTTAGGAACGCTTTCTCGCAGCTTATCAGCATCCGTGGTCTTGTATTACTCGCGTGCAACGCTCGCACATTCTGTTATCCTTCGACGATCACTGTCTGCAACGAAAGTCTGCGTGGGACGGTGGTCCTTCTCGAATGGTAAACATCCTTTCTTTATCTTACCCCTGCATATTCATATTGTCAGTGAAAGAAGGATGAAAAAATGAAGGAGCCACACCTTTGATCTTCGGCGCAATGATCAGGAAGGGGCCCATGCATCTTCTCTTCCACATTCAGACCTTCCGACAACATCATATGAGCATGCTTTTCACACGGACCACTCTTTCCCAGCCCACCCATAGTCCATGTTTACTGGAGCAAGCGTCACCGACCATACACGACTCCAACTTGAAGTAACAGTAGTCGTATCAAGTCTGTCAAAGCAGGGACCTCGTTATCCGAGATGTCCACGGGCTGTTGCGAAGTAGAGCCATCATTATCCTGCTCAACGTCGATGTGCCAATCCGTCTCGTACTCGATCACACGAGCAAAGGCCCACAGGATGTGAAGAGTCCCTATGTTTCCAAACGGTCAGTTTCGCTGTAGTAGATCGATCCAGGAAGACTGACCCTCTTTGCATTCGTCGTCACGAACGACTTTCGGTTCGTGACTGTCCCGCGAGGTGTGAGCCGGTGATGGAAGTGAGAATATATATGATTTGAAACATGATGGCTCTGTGCCGCAGGTTACGGGCATTTGTTACCTCATGGTACTCGGATCATGCAGTGCTTGTGCATACATTTTCTAGCGCCCTTGACCTGCAACGAAGAGGACCCCACAATAGGTATGGCTCCAATTGAAAGGACTAGTCAGCCGGAGTGATTTTATGTTTGAACAGGAGACCGTCATTTTCATTGCATCCATGTCAGAACTCGACGAGCAGATCACCATAGGCCGCAACGAATTACGACTCCATCCCCAAGGGGAAAATTGTAGGAGAGACGGGGGTTCTGCACGGAAGACGAACGAAAGTTGATCGTCGTCCAGGTTTATTGCAGGGAATCAAGCGAGCACGTAGCCCAATTATCCAGTGCTATCCCGGTGAGGACGCACGAAAACTTTGACATGGGCAAGTATTTGCGTGCCACGATTTGCTCACTTTGAATCTACAGATGCGTGTCGTCTACGAGATGCCGGGAATCGGCCTCAGTAAAGTTACGCGAGCAGCTGTGTCACCTTCCGCACCGCAGCTGAAGCATCCAATTCACTCATGGTTGGTAGGTCTACAAGCGGAGCGAGGTACTCACCATGACCCAAGAGGGATTGTGAGGCGACAAACTAGGGCATCAATAGGAGATGCACCAAAATGACAATCCGAGATACCATGTTATCATAAACAACACTCTTCCTTTCACTCTTTAATTTAATCTGTTCGGAGGTGAGCAAGCCATTGGGGGAGTCTGTCGCTTCTTGCAAGGATGCAACAGATGCCTACTCTATGACACCATCATCACCGCCCTTTGCAGCACGGACTGCATCATTCTTCCTCTTCACATTTTCTCGCATCAGATACTCCCGAATGTCCTCTGATATGGTCGGTACACCGTTGTATGTGCTCGGCTCAGGCTCGCCGAACCCCTCAAATACCTGAAAAATCGATACACGGGTGGTTCGCTAAAGTAGACCTTCAGATTCTGCAAGACAATCCGGTACTACGCCTGTCCACACCCTCTTGACGAGTTCTCCGTCCTGTGCATCTGACCGTTCATCATGGGGTCCCTCCGCTCTTACCTTGGCGCTTGTGCTCGCTGTGCGTACTTTGAGAAACCCGTGTACTCTGCATCTCCACATTCGTGGGCGGATTCCGGGATGTTTCCCACCGTTTGGGTAGGACGCCGTTGGTGAGAAGGGACATTGCTCAGAGCTTCTCGTTTACGTCCAGGACGACGGTAGCGGTGCCTTGGAGGACGGCCGAGCGATAGTTGTAACTGTGCGAGAAGGGGCTTAGGGAGAGCACGAGGCCGTCGAGATCTTCATAAGACAACTAGATACGTGGCCTAGAGCGTATTCAAGACGATCGACACATGTAGATTGTTCCAGCATGCAGGAGGGATGTGTGCAGCGTTCACACCATGCAGATAGCATACAGGTTCGTCGTCACCGCCTTCGGGATAGACGCCCATCTTGCCGATCATGGGTAATATGATTGGCGTACGCTTGTTAGGATCGTCATAGGTGCCAGTGGGTGAGGGTAGAAGAAAAGAGACATGTACGACGGAAGCAGCGTTGACGATACTATGGACGGTCTCGTAGTCGTATGCCGCTGTCGTCAAAGAGTCACATTTCAGTTAGCACTTGGCTACGCCCTGGAATATATTTGAGCGATTAGAAGGGGTCTGAAGGTCTCACCTCGTTTGTTCAACCCGTTCACGGCGTTTCTCCGTTCTTTGGGATAGCTATCCATGGTTGATCAAACGCTAATAGGCAATGACCTGGAACTTGATCAAGTGCCCGTAAACTTTATATATTACGGCGACCCGAACGGAGCAAGTTGATTTGAGTCATACCGCACTAGTGAGCGCTAGTGGAAGTGGCATCAGCGCTTGACAACTTTGCCAATCAGCACATCCATCAGCGGCCGGAAAGACTGAAAGCCAAGATGAACAGAACCTAGACCACACTCTGTACGGGTGAACAGCTACATATCAGCGAGCGTCCCATCAGTGTACAAGAATTGACGTGCAAAAGTTCAAAAATTAAAAGAAATAAGGACGAATGTGTCGAGAGCCATAGCTCAGTGCCCAGTGCTCAACGGCCCCATGGGGATGGTTCTCATAATAAATGGTTGGTCGGGTATCATCTTGTCGAGGCCGAGTTTAGGTGCCGTCCGCGGAAATTTTCGGTATACAAAAGACTAAGTACGAGTCTGGCATCCATCTGAATCACCAAGCCCGAGGAATGAAACATCGCTAAAATCGTGAGTCCGATTTATGTACACCATCCTACCTAACCCACCAACAATTGCCTGCGACGCCATAGATGGTCCTCGACGCAGGAAAGTTCGTGAGTTCGGTTTCACTGACCTTCACAATGGAAAATGAAAAATAATTACTTCTGGTACACGTTCCCAGGTCGAGTTCGGAGCACCCTCAAAGTTGCTCCAGAATGACGAGGGGATGCTACGTGCCCCAGTCGACGAGAGCGGCGACAGGGAAGCGTTATATTCGATAGCATCATCGTGTATGTCTAACAAAGTATACGCACCCGCGCGCATCCATCAGTAATGGCAGAGGTTTGTTGTATTGTTGCGATTGGTCCGTTTCATTCACCAGGACCCCTTGTCGTCATGGTGTGGGGTGGTTTCGTCATGCACATTCAGTGTTGCTTCCTGTATTTGTCGGAGACCCTTGGTTTCATTCTTCCTTTGCTAATTTGTTAATTGACTTCGAGGCTGTTCTGTGGATATGATTATCACCGCCGAACTCCATGTGCGTAGTCGCAGTACTACCAGCAAGTCCGAGATTTTCGGTGGTGTACTCGCCTCGAAGCTGTCGTGCCGGGTGTGGATCCTAGCTAGTCGACGGATAATGATAGCGAAGGAAGTTAGGGTCCAACACAGGTTACAACGAGAGTGACATGCGTACTAGCACAGGTCCGTTTCTCAATACGCGTAAGTGATGTCGATGAGATTTGGGGCCTTGAGGATGGCTAGTTGACTGGGTATGGTGACGTTGTAGCTAGTAGGTTTATAGGTTTATAGGCGACTCGCGGGTCTTCATTCCGTTTGGCAGTGTTTGTACAGCAGAGCCATTAGCCGCATACTTAGGCTTGACGCCAACTTGTTCGGAACTGTTCATCAATGCCTGCAAAAGCTCCTGTATCCGAATTTCTATCTAGAAACCTTGAAAGACACCGTGGAAAGCGAGCGAGCGCGGCACAGGTTCGGTCGCATTGCCTCCCCGACTTTGGACACCTTGCGCCTCACATGATAGGCTTTGTACAGCAATCACTGGAGTGGGTCAGATGGGCGGCGTCTCCCCAGCGATTAGGTGCTGCCTCTATCTCAACAGGGTAAAAAGTCCCTGTTTGCACTGCGTTCCTCCATTACCCCGCTAGCTGTGAACTCGAGTCCGTTTTCCGGTTACGTCGTCGAGGCAAGTTAAAAGGAGAGCGCTAGCGACCCCGTCAAGATCAATCAATTCCCCACTCCTCCAAGCCTCATAGTTATACACCAACACATCATGATCCTCACGCTCTCGTCTGAAAACGTCCGTCACACTGTCTTCACAGACGAACATGGACTCCCCGTGTTCAAGAGT
Source organism: Boletus piedmontensis (assembly GCA_038092855.1). Classification (NCBI taxonomy): domain Eukaryota; kingdom Fungi; phylum Basidiomycota; class Agaricomycetes; order Boletales; family Boletaceae; genus Boletus; species Boletus piedmontensis. The sequence continues at coordinate 14,999 of JBBPRD010000299.1, forward strand.
GACACGCCCTTCCGTCTAGGCGTCCGTACAACGACCATCAGTCGACAAAAGCCGCCGACGTCGGCGATGGACGATTCCGTTGAAGTTATGGGTCGCATCGAATGGCATTGTATCGGCTCCTCGATCTTTATGATCGGAGGGACGAAATTGGAGTCGAGCGTGTTCCTTCCCCGTCATGGGTTCTTTGGAAGGCGAGCACACTGGCACCATTACTTATCGACATGGACTCACACTTTGACGCGCTCGGAATTTAGGAAACGCACGTTTACCGGGCCGGATGGTCGTGGTTATAGATGGGACATGAACTACAGGGACGCCGTAGTAAGTGTACACGTTTCGGTTCAACTGGATCATCTTATCTCATTTGGCGTTTCGCAGCTTTCTCTCGACGATGCATCGAGGGTCGAAATCGCACGTTATCACAGAGCAACCCTCGGGATTATAGGAAAGCGGAGACGTGCCTACTTGGAAATTACACCACAAGCAGAGCATATGTTGGACCTCGTCATCCTTACCTTTATATATGTGGAGAAGTTACGGAAGGACAAGGAGACGAGGCAGCGGAGGGCAGCGGCATCGGGTGGGGGTCCATGAGTCGAGCCTGAGAGCTCGAGACGGTTTCGCGTGTCTTGGTTGTGCATACGTCTTATGACT
>JBBPRD010000300.1:0-15650 GCA_038092855.1 Boletus piedmontensis
GAGCGTCTAGTCTGCGCATACATGTGAATATGATAGGTTGAATTGATCCGGGTGACGTATCTGATGAATGGAATCGCGAGTACTTGCACGCACACGGTTCTTTCGGCTCGCGTCACCTCGCAGCAATGGTATGAATCCTGATAATAATCTCATCCATGAGTACACTCGCCGGGATATTTACCCAAAGGTCACCGATGAAGTCTAGATTGGCACGTGGTCGGGGGTCACAGGGACTGGAGGACAATGCCTGCTTGATTGGAGCTGTTGCAAACCTGCAGAATGTCTATGTTGTTGCATTGCACTGAGCCGTGTACACTCAGATTCGGACGGCGCAACTACCGAGTCATTCGTCTGCCTGTTCCCCCTCGAGAAAGCATATCCAAATAGTTATGCCTGTCGACTTTACATTCCTCGTTTAAAAAGAGTGATGATGTGTAGTGCCAGAAAACGACAAGAGAACGAACGAAGCCATGAAAACCCGATCCAAATCTACAGTGAGCAAGAGGAAAACTAAAGGACGTGTATGATCGAGTCAAACGAACGAGAGAACGTCCCAAAATGATGCTAGAAATGCGCCAAGGTCATGATGCAAGGCAAACAAAAGAAAAAGAACATGAGAAAAATAAGAGAAACGAAGGAGCAAGCGAGACAAGTCGATGAGGATATAAAAAAAAGGTGTAAAATAATGCTGCGAGAGATGAGAGGAAATAGGATCATTAAACGAATGACTGCGGTGAGTGTCGTTTTGTGGCCAAGAATGTACATGCACATTACGAGTGCGGTGTTGATCCACGAGAATAAAGACGCATAAAGCGAGTGAAGACGAGGTGTGATCTGCGCAGGGCGAAGATCAGACGTTACCGGCCGTTCTTCCAGCTCGACGGTGGTGCCGCCCTCCTCGCCGGGGTTTTCCCGGTCGCTCTTGTAGGCTGCCCTGATGATGTTGACGAGGGCGAAACGCCTGTCGAAGCACGAGGTCGTGCGCCACCACCATACCCACTCGCAGCACTATTAGGAACGCCATTCCCGACGTGGTTCGAGCGGGAGGACGAAGACCCGAACGACTCCCCGTAGACACTCCGGGTGCCCCAGCCTGAAGCACCTCCGAATTCACTCTGCGAGCTGCTGATGCCACCATAGACAGAGGAAGAAGCGCTCGGGAACGCAACAGAGCTTCTTGCCCATTGGTTCGGCGGCATGAGCATCCCCATGTTTGGCATCGCCATCATGCTCATCGGCGCCATGCCAGTCATACCCCCATACACACTCCCGCCACTCCCTCCACCATACACGCTTCCCCCGCTCCCGCCGCCATATACGCTCCCGCCGCCCCCGCCGCCATACACAGAACCACCGCTTCCGAACCCAGCATTTGAGCTGCGCTCCCATTCTTCACCTGCCATTTGCATTGCATGCTGTGCAACAGCCATTTGGTACGCTTGTTTCGCGATAAAAAGAGCACGTTGGTGTGCAGCGAGGTATGCAGGATCATTGCTGAACTGAGGTGGAACCATCGGAGTCATGCCACTGACCATTGGCTGCTGCCAAGATGCCCATCCAGGTTGCATCATCCCATGGACGCTATTGTCCATCGTCACGTTGATCGCTGGATTCCGACCACGCGGCCCCACGTCAGAGTCAGAGTCATCACGCAGAGGCCCGCGACCGTTGACGATCTTACCAAGCTAAAATATTCACCTAATTAGTACAATGAAACCAGACAAGAACGCCAAACTAACCTCGATTGCAGCCTTGGCCTCGCTGCGTCTCCGTTCCCGAGTTTTCTGCTCATTCGTGAGATCTGCCTTTGCCCGCTCCCGACCATGCACGGGCTGCGTATCCTCAAACGTCACGCTCGGCTTCTTCGCATGTCCACGAGCTTTCAACGTAGAGCCCACGTCACTAGCATCGTCCTTTGACCGCATACCAATGTCGCTTCCATCGCGCGGCGTGAATGGCGCACGTCCACTACTCGAGTCACCAGTAGAGCTCCCGGCAGGACTCTCTCCCCGGGTGGAACTGTTGGTTGCAAACGGACGTTGAGGCATTAATGATGGCCGAGATCCGCGCGATATCGCTTTACTTGGCGTCGACGAGGACACCACAGATACAAATGTAGTGGGCGGAGGCTGTGAGCGACCCCCGGAAGAATTGACCCCGGAGGTACGTGAGGCAGAGCGAGGGCGACCCGGTTTGTAACCTTCCTTGACCGAAGGGGAATCGGGTATCGAATGGATAAGAGGCACCGGTGGAATGCGAGAGGAACTTCGCGACGTCGATGACCGCGCAGCGGAAGAGACAGACACTGCGTCTGACTTGTCATTCTGAGCAACGAGATCAACCACCGCTGGCGGACGTTGTCGAGCGCCTATTCCAGGCTGCGAAGAAAGCGCGGGAGGGGTGACATTGAACTGAGTTTGCGAAACCAATGAAAGTGATCCCGAAGTCTCAACAATACTTTGCCTTTGAGGAGGCCGGGAGAGCACAGTAAACGACGTGGGAGGTTCACGTTCCCGGATGGGAGTTGGTACAATGCGGTCAAACGGTGACTTGACAGGTGGTTTGGGGACCCCGGAAGGTTGATCTGGGTCTTTATCCAAAGCGCCGACTAACCGAATGGCATTCATAAGATCCTCATCGTCGGCAAGCCCCTTAGCGGGCACGTCACTGCTAGATCTACGATAATGGGTTGCAAATGCAGGCTTGTTCACTGGCATGTCAGAATTCTGCTTGCTCGTAGATGGAGATATGGGGGGAGAAGTCGAAGAGAGCGCAAGTACCGCGGGAATAGAAAACGGTTGATCTTTCTCAACGTCTTGTTCCTTGCCCTTCATATTAAAGTTCCTGACCGAGTCCTCATGCCGCAAGATAGGGGTCAGCAGTGGTGGCCCACCAGCCAGAGATTTGATGTCAATGAGTGGCTTCGCAGGCATCCGAGGTCGACTACCAGACTGATTAGAGGCCGAGCTCCCAGGACGCCGTGGTGCGACCAAATCGGACAAAGGCATGTCTTCGGAGTCGGTATCTGAACAGTCAGTCGACTCGTTACTGTCACCTTTTGATTTGTGCAACGAGTGCTTAGACGGTGCTAGATAGGTGGAAATAAGGTTTAAAGGGCACAATAATCATTATAAACACTCTAACACAAGGGGGTGGTACCTTACCATGTGAATTAGAGGGTGAATTGGCTGCTGCCAAGATTGACGCCCTGCGTGCCGCTCCGTTAGGCGTCAACGCACTCGTCGAAACAGAAGCTCGTTGCCGAGTAAACGGCGCTTGATTTGTTTGATATGTCAGTGGCGGCGTTGGGCCGGACAACTTGGGATGATCTTGTCGGGTGTGTGACATTTGATCGATAGGGCTAGGTACAGAGTTATGCTCGGCGTTGGAGGGCATACGGGTCCCATTGACGCGGCGTGTTATTGTCCGTTTCCGGTCAGGCTTCGGAACGGGTTCGCCATCGCTATCAACCTCTTCATCTTCTTCGGATCCGGAATCATCCGAGGATGTGTCTAAAGCGGAAGATTCGGGCCGAAGGCTTGGCGTCGGTGCAACAGCGTCCTTGCTCGGCTGTGGGTGATCGGTGCCCGAAACGACAGAAACGGTCGATGCACGCGTCCTGCTATTGCCATCTACGCGGAGGGTGTCCACAGTGGACGGAGGGCGGAATGAGGGAATGGGAGAGTTCGCACGGGTGCGAGCTTGTGCCTCCCGGAATGCTGCAACAGAAATCCTTTGGGAGGAATCCGACGCGACACTATCGCCTCTTGACCGTGGGCGGGGCGGAGCGAGAAGTGAAGTTGACAAAGACTGAGGAGACTTTTCGGGAGGAGTAATGGGAGGGTCTGCACCAACGTGGCGAAAGGACTTGAGATTGAACGATGATGAGTCGTCGACGGAAGAGCCGGTCGAAGGTACAGGTAGCGAGGTAGAAGTGGGTGGCAGTGGCTTAGATTTTGTGCGTTCTCTGGCCCAAGAGAACAAGGCTGGGGACTTTTTGTGTGCTTGAGCAGCAGCGGGCGAATGGGATTCGGTACGGATGTCAGAGGACGACAGTCTACTGTGGGTATCAGGATGAATACGACTGGATGACTCGTTAGGAAGTGAATGAACAGATTGGAGCGATTCATTGTGGACGGCAAATAGGGACGACTTGCGAGGAGGAGGAGGAAGGCCGTGACCAGAATCGGATGTCACACTCGATATGTACGGAGATGGCACATCGTTGGGAGACGCGGCCGGGTGGGGGATGCCCTTGGGATTTGCCCGGGGAAGAGCGAATGCCTTGCGGCGGAAGGGTAGCTTGAGCTTGCTGGAGGAAGCTGCTGCGGGCAAGTTGTATATGGGTGAGGGTGGCGGGAGAGACTTGTCTGGGAGGACATAGTCACCGTCGGTGGAGTCTTTATTGCTAGTCGAGGACGCTACGGATTCGGTCGCGGTGGATGGGCCACCGGGGGAGGTGTGTCTTGAATGGGTGTTTCGTTTGTGGAATAGACCTCCAAGGAGAGGCATGAATCCTGGCAGGAGAGAACCAGCAAGTGAGTGAGTGAGCGAGCGAACTCGCTGCGATGGCACGGACGAGCCGTTTAAACTACGTCCTCGTGGACAAACTCAATTTCCCATTTTAACAAGGATAACTCCATATTTGGAATATCACTCGCTATATTAGGACGTTTCTCCCCATCAATATTCGATCAAATAATCGTTCCTTGCTGATCCCTCCACAACGCCTTGCACTTGTGTTTCGGCGTCACGAACGGCGTGGACCCCCTACGCTCTCAGGACACACTCTCCACGTTTCCTGGTGAAGGCAGCCGTGTCCTGGGGCACTTTATCACAATGCCCACCGGTGCTTTCTCATGGGCCAACTTCTCGCCGTGTCCACTGATATCTTTGGCGAATCTCTCGTGCACCGACCCCTTCGTCGTCAAGGTATTCCTCAGATCGATGATATTCGAGCCGCCACGAAGAAGAGGGTGTACATGGGTGAAGATGCTAATGGAGATACATAAAATCTTTTTTTTTTCTTTCAACGCCACGCCTTATCCGTGCCATAAATGACGTACTCAGCAATGACTTTCTTGTCGGGACAGGGGTTGATTTTCATCACGTGCTGCATTGGGATGCGCTACATTGGTGACGCCGATTTCACTTTTTTACTTGACAGACTACTCAATCCTGTCCACCCAGCAATGTGTGGTCCCATGAGTTTCTGTAACCGTGTTCAGGGCTACATCACGCAGGAGTTGCAAAGATTCACTGACATGGAGATTCCCCGCACCAACGCCCTCTCCATATCCAACCCTGTTTCCGTCCTTGAAAACCATAAAGGTAGGCACCTAAACATCATAGCAAATTTACAATCCATTAGATATCATAAAAATTGTAACCCCTTTGCAATTACTTACCACCCGTACATCGGCCTCAAGGACGACGTCGTCTGTTTCATCGACATTAACAGTATATAAATCTACCCCAAGACGCTTGAGTGGTTCTGAAAAGTCTGAAAGCTGTTGGCCCGAGAGCTGGGAGCAGTCACTCCACTGTCCGTGAAAGTCGATGACGACGACTCGCCCGTTGTTGATCTGCAGTGCGGGACAGCCATTTGTCAGTGTCGTTTCGAGAGACAGGTAAGACTTAGGGACTCACTATACTGTTGAACTCCTCGGAATTAGTGATAGTATTTGGAGCCATCAGAGGTACGTTTTACGGAGAAAGTGGGACGCGAGCAAGTCCAAAGCCTAGACTAGAGAAAGGGTGTATGAAAAACGGCGACGAAGCGACACGAGGGGGCGATTGAACACCGTCAAGTCCCACGTACGTGTCAACTGGGTCTTGCCGGTCCTGCTGCGCCGGAGTTCGATGTCATTATGGGGAAGAAGCAACGCCGTTGGGGTAACCCGGAAAGCGCTGTACTTCCTTGGGGACAGCGCCGAGTACTGTAAAACATTTGTTTGGTTGGGGAGTTCAAGTAGAAGGAATGAGACTGCGAGTCTCGCCTCACCTCACCCCTTTGGTAGATCTTAGCCACCCAGGCAAGAAGACTTCGAGGCCGGACTCGGAAGCATCTTCGTGTGACGAAGATGGAATGATATACAGCAGCTGTCTTCGTCAACGAAGATCATTAGTATTTTACAACCGATGTAGCTGGTGCGTGGGCCACACGACATTCTTCGGTCCCGTAACCGCTCGATCTGATCGCGGCTTATTCTTGCTGTTATCATACCCAGGACCACACTGACTTTTCCTCGTCCGATTCAGCCAAGGAGAGTGGTCTTTATAACTCAGCCTACCAGTCTGAGGGACGATCAAGATGGCCACTCGTTCGAAAGCGACTCGGGGAAGTGATACGATGGATTTGTCTGCATGCGGAGTTTTGTTAGTGGACGAAAGCATTCCCTTTTTGGGAGCTGGAATATCAAGCTCATACGACCGCAGCTTGTCTCATCCGAACTGTCTGATGTTCGTTCTGGCAGGTCCCACTCACACCGCATAATTTCAGTGTCTCAGACACATCGATAACGAGGATTACGGTCGGACGGGCGTCCTGAGTAGAGGTCGGTGATCTGGTATCAGTCAGTAACTCGCTGACTGGCGCTTCTAGCCCATGCCGCCCAATATCTTTTCCAAGTTTGTCAGAAACACACAGGCACCACAGACTCCGACTGCCAGTGGGTGTGCTTTGAACGACGAACAAAATGTACCATCACTACCCACATCGATGCCCGCTCACCCTCATTCAATGATATCACATCCTCCCTCTCCTCATCTCTCCCCTTATGGGGATGCCGCCTCATCCCATTCCTCTGGCAGCGTAAAAATCGGTGTCACCCCCCCTTCACCTCGGCCCACCGACTCAGACCTCTCTGTGCATGTCAGTGGCCACAGACCCTCCATCGAACAAGTCCACCAGGCTTCACTACGACACCGACGTGTCCACTCGCAAGAAGGCGAACGGCATATACGGAATAGGCATGAGGCGTCGCTTGCTGCACGTCCGATGAGTGACATAACACAGATTGACGAGACAGAGCTTACACCCACACCTGGACGCCCCAGCCAAACTCCCGACTGGGTCTCGTCACATTCTGCCAGTTCCCCTGGTGGTTCTCCTCGTCAACTCTCTCCTGCTTCCTCCACGGGCAATCTCAAAGGCTTCGTTGACAAGCAAAGTGCGCACTCCCATTCGCTACAAACACCTATCAAACCCGTCAAGACAAAACCTTCTAAGCGTTCGATGCGCGGCGCAACACAGCCTCCGCCTCCCCTAAACATTGACCAAAGTACATTAGACACACGCAGCGTCATTGACGTCCAACACCAAGCTAGTCGCCACGAGGACTCTTTCATCCCAGTACAGAATACAGTCGTTGAAACTTCCACATCGTTTGCATCCCGAAAAGCCCAGTCACAGGAGCTCCTCGGAGCGGTGGGCGACGGTGACGCTAAATCTGTTCGTTCTACGACGAGTTCGAGTTCAAAAAAGCGCAAGAACAACGGGCGCAGGCCGTCTGGTCGTAGTGGCGCAGCATCCGGAGTACCCATGTCCCACGCGCCTCAAGTGCCACCCTTGCCTCCTTTCTCTACCCCTCTCTCCGCGTCAAGGTCAACGTTCTCTGTGAATGGCATTAAACCGGGGGGAGATTCGTCGCACTCTATCCAAACACACACACACCAAGCGGCATCGATGCGCTCACCTGCTCAAACGCGCTCTCCAAACATGTCACTAACCAGGAGTGATTTCTCGGATGGAGATACGTTTGCTTCCAGTGGGGACGAATCAGGTTCGTCGTCGGATGAGACAGACTTGAACGATCAAGACATCCCGGTCACCGGGTTCGCTGTTGCCAGTAATAAGCGAAACGCAGACTTTCATGAACTCTTTCCTAATATTCCCGAGGGAGACTACCTTATTGAAGGTGAAACACATCTCTGTTGTGATGCGCTCGACTCAGAACCCCCATTCAGATTATGGCTGTGCGCTACAACGAGAGATTTTAATCCAAGGCCGGCTATATATCTCTGAAAATCATATTTGCTTCCACGCCAATATTTTTGGTTGGATCACCGACGTACGTGTCACGCTCAATTAAAGCGCATCACAATATAACCACTTTGCGATAGTTGTCTATTCCTATATATGAGATCACTGCACTGGAAAAGAAGATGACCGCGTTTGTCATTCCGAATGCCATACAAATTACGACCCGTCAAGCCAAATACACGTTCGCATCCTTGCTTTCTCGGGATACGACCTATGATGTCATCGCGAACATCTGGCGACTTGCACGACCGGACGCTCCCGAGCTGACAGACAGTCGTAACCTGTCTCCTCGAGACATGGTTTCTATAACGACAAGTGTCTCGGAAGGATGCGGGACCGAGTGTGTTGTGCCAGGAACCGACAAAGTGACGCATTGTGCATGCTCAAGGAATGGCGGTCACCTCAGTGAACCAGCACTCGAGACCGTTTTGCCGGGCACCCCTGATAAAATATATAACCTCATGTTTACGAGTGGGTTCATCAAAGATTTTATGAAGGTGGATCAAAAGCTCAGCGGTACGCACCTCGGCGTAATCTCTACTCCTTATTTAAATATTCTCGTTTTAGATCTCCAAATATCGGACTGGGCACCCATCGGCCAAGGGTCCAAGCTTCTCCAACGCAACATGTCGTACATCAAGCCACTCAACAATAGCGTTGGTCCCAGACAGACCAAATGCGAGATTCACGACGAAGCTGTGCATTGCGACTTTGAGGATTATGTGGTGATGCTCACGAGTACCAAAACCCCGGACGTACCGAGCGGTGGCGTTTTCGCAGTCAAGACCCGAACATGTCTCATGTGGGCGAGTCCCATCACGACTCGCGTCATCGTCACGACGCAAGTGGAATGGACTGGGAGGAGTTTCATCAAGGGTAATCTATCGGTCTTCGTTCATCTATCCTGATATTGAATAGCCCGTTACTTTCCAGGTCTCATTGAAAGGTCCGCGATTGAGGGGCAGAAGGTCTATCACTCTGATTTGGACAAGGCGATGCGGATGTACATTCAAGAGCATCAGGCAGAGTTCATTCCGGAAGGGCTCGATCCCACCGTGGTTGCACCCGTCGAACCCATCACGCCGCTCGCCGAAGTCATCGGAGGTCCTGACTTGTCTATATCAGCTCAAGAAGCCCGCAAAGCGCGAGAACGCGATCGAAACCGGCGTGGTATGCAATGGGCCTACGACACGTTCGATGGTGCCTACAACGTCGCCGTGCGATCCACCAAAGGGGCCCTTGAGCTCGTCAAGGAAGCATGGGAACAGTCTTCCTCGACGACGATTCTGTGGTTCGTGATCGTGTCGCTGGTATTGAGTAACCTGTGGACGTTGGCGTTGGTTGGGAATCGGGAGGAGGTGGGAAGGCGGAAGGAGATGAAGCGGGCGGAGGAGAAGGAGCGGTGGTTGCAAGGTGTGGTTGCGGGTGTGTGGGAAGAGTTGGCGACGGAGCGGGCGAGAGCGGGTGGGGGGTTGCCTGTGCCGTTGGCGTCGGTGCCGGTGGGGGATGTGCAGGCGGAGGTGGCGAATATAGGCAAGGTGTTGGATGCGGTGGAACAACGGGCGCGCGCGATCAGGGAAAGTTTAGAGGGGTTGAATTGAGGCGCGCTCTTTTTTCTTTCTTTCTTGCTTTGCCGTTTGTTTCAGGACATTGGTGGCCGCTCCTTTCTATTTATCTGTTTAGGTTATGGATACGGTAGCTAATGCCAATGAGTGGGGCCGTGATTCAGACCGGAGATAAATTCCATTCAAGTTGGGGCTCGTATGAGGTAATCCAGTGCAAGCTCTTTCACAAACTACGATCTTTATCCATGCTCACCGCACTACCGACGACGATATTTCACATTTTCAAGCAACAGCAAAAAGACATGACACGCAAAGGGTGGTATCAAGCTCTCGCCGACGCTCAGCGGAAAGAGCAGAAAGAAGACTGTGCAGGTCAGTACACTAGCTTGAGCGACTCCTGATTGTCCTAGGTCCCCTCGTCGCTCATCACATAGACACGCGCATATCATAACAGTCATGCAACTCGCCACCTTCGATGCATCGTCAGGCACGCCGCGCGTCCGATCGCTCCTCCAGCGTGCCTTCATCACCGCATCCACGCTCCCCAACCTCCCACTCATCCTCTCCACGACGGACGTGCGAATGCCCAAAGTGACCCAACTTAGTGACGGTGGGGCGCGCGCCGAGGTTGTGTACTGGACGCCGAGCACAGTAGAGCAGTTTCGGATCCTCGGACGGGTGTCGATCGTGCCCGAGCCGAATTATCGGGGAGCGTATCCGAAGCGGATCGGGATTGTGTATGAGGAATTGGAGAAGGAGGGGTTTGATTGGGAGGCGAAGCGGGTGGGGGTGTTTGATCGAATGAGTGGCCATATGAAGGCGACGTGGTGTAGACCTGTCCCGGGTACGCCGGTCAAAGGTGGGGAGGGGGAGATGAAGAGATGGCCAGCGACGCTGCCCAAGTTGGGCGAGGCGAAGAACGAGGAAGACAAGAGGAATTTGGCGACGGCGCTGTCGAATTTTGCGCTGTTGCTCATCGAGCCGTTTGAGGTGGACTATCTGGAGCTCGGGGTTCTACCTAACAGGAGGACTTTCTTTAAGAGAGATTGGGAGGACAAGAGCTCTGTCGAGTTCGAGGAGACTTTGGTTGTACCGTAGGTGGGCCAGTGGATGCGGTCAAACTTTCATTCGTATTTTTGATAATACCAACAGCACTCTGATTGTAATTGTATCATCGTGGATTGGCGTATCACTACAAGTGTGTGACAAGGCGAAATTCAGTTCACAGGAGCATGTTTTGCGATGAACGCCTAGAACGAAACAGTAGATCAGACATCCACCATTACCATATGGCCACGAAGGGAAGGCGAACAGAAAGTGATTCCCGTACTGCACCCACTGTCGTCCCAAGTGGGGCCCCATCCTTGAAAGCGACGATGGTGGGAACCTTTGCGAGGGCATTGTCAGTGTGCGATGGGTTGCAACGGACCTGAACGTACGTTGGTAACGCGGACCTCTTGACTAATGTCGTCATGCTTGTCTATATCAACGCTGTAGAACTTTGCGACGGCAGCATGGTCGTTGGATAGACTCTCATACACGGGCTTGATCGCCTTACACGGTCCGCACCACTCTGCCCAAAAGTCGATAAAGACGACCTGGTCGCTGTTTATCTAGGCGTGATATGAGGATGCGCTGTAAGCTGGGTTCCGATAACGTACGATATCGAAGAATTGCGGAAAGGACGTGATAGGAATGACTGTCATCGCGATGGTCAGTGAAGGGGATAATTCAAGCGAGGGTGTCCCGATGGACATCCGCTGGTCCGAGTGAGTCAGACCCGTCGGACCTGTGGCAGCCGGAGCCAAGTATAAGTATGCCTCCTGAGAGACGGAGTTGGTAGCGATTAATTTTGTGCCTCAGCCAGGAACGGGGAATTCTCTCAGGTTCGTTTAATCACAGCAAGGGGAAGCTGCGCCGGGGGGAAAAGCTGACTAGTAGCCTGACACCTGCAACATGTTCAAGGTGCGTGCCGCAGTAGTGACACGGTGCGACTTGTCGGCTTCTCACGCCGGCGTACTTTAGGTCCCGATGTCGACTATACCGTTGAAGGGTGGAGGTATGGTGTCAAGCCCAATTCGAGTGCTCTACGATGGCGAACGACGTTTGAAACGAGAGGATGCTGACAGGCGGTCGTAGAGTGCACGTCGACATGCTGGCGTTACAGCTTGAAAGCCATGCACAACTAGCCAATAGGAGCTAGTCTCGCACCGCAAAGAGTCTGCGCAGCGGCAACTAAAGATATATATCCCACACGATTCATTATGCCAATCATTTTCACCGTCCTGAGCGGGGTCTCCCTGCGTTGCATAGCCCTGTAACTTGCCAGGCAATTCCATCCACAACCCCATTCTCGAGGACAATCCACTCGCGGCATGGGTCCGGGTTTGTTCCTCAGGCAGTTTGCAGCGCTTCTCTGGAAGAATTGGATAGTTCTATCCAAGCACAAACTCGTGAGTCTACATAGCCGGTCTCTATCGATGGATGACTGACAGGTCACACAGCTCAACTTGTTGCGCTGCGTCCTGCTCCCAATCGCTTATGGAAGTGTGTCCACTCTGCCTTTTTCGCCCGAGGCCCTGCCCTGTTGACATCTTTCGCAGTCTTTCTTTCGGTTGCTCAGACATTCCTCGCAAAGCCCAACAACGTGCGTTCGGTCCCCTCGAACGTATCATTTTCTAATGTCGCTACAGTATGGCATGGGCACTCCCGCTCCGATTTACAACTTCACCACGCAGTTTGACGGCTCTCTGGCTCTAATATGGGCCGACGGTACGAACGGCACTGGGAATCCGTCCGCGAGCGCCATTATGGCACATATAACTAGCGGGTTCAATGAATACCAACTGAGCGCCGTCAGACAGATTGCCAGCCCCGCAGATATCCCTTCCAACTGTCCACAGAACTTTAATTTAATCTCACAATGTTATGCTGGCATTGCATTCAACTACCTCCCTCTCTCCCCCACAGACACCACTCCTATCGACTATACGATAAGCGCCGATGGGGGTCTCATATACGTCAACGTTTATAGTCACACGAGTGATTTTGAGACTCGCATTCTGCCACTTCAATTAGCCATAGACGAGGTAGTGTTTGGTGCACATGATATACCTCTTGATGTTGAACCCATCATCCCAGGCACTTATCGCTCTCAGAGCAGGGCAGTCCATCCCGACTCCTTTGGAATGGCCATACACGCTAGAGACCAACCAACAACAAGCGACGAATACGAGATTGAGTTGGTGTTCGCACCACTGCTAGCTGTATTCGTTGTTCATCTCTCTTTCTTTTCTTTCAGGTTACATCAGGGGCCTTAGGACTCTGCTCGTCATTGCTCTGTACGTATCCACCATCTGCGTATTCGTCTAGCACTTACATGATACTAGCTTTATTTGCTATATTGGCATCGCTTATCAACTCCCTGGAGCTTTCACTGGAGAGCGAGCTAATCTGTTGACGAGTCACATGAAGGCAATGGGACTCCTCGATTCAGCTCGGATAATGTACGCTCGTCTTCCCCCCAACAATGATCCTTACAACTTCATTTTACTTCACAGATCATGGCATGTTAGCATATCACTGGCATATCTTCCAGCTTGGATTGTCGTGGCGTTGATCTGGCATTACCGAATTTTCACAGAGACTAATGGTGGTCTAGTTCTTGTGGTGCATCTTCTACTTGGTTTCTCCCTTGCCAGCTGGTCTTTCTTTGTGGCTGCCCCCTTTGGGAAGAGTCCCCAACTCGCCGCCGTGGTATCAACGTTCTTGGCCATCATGTTCGCGATTCTTGCACTGGTGTTCTCTCATGCCAGTACCGTGGCAGCTACAATATTCACCCTTGTCTTCCCTCCCGGATTCTATATCTTCGCCATCCGTGCAATCTGTGGTTACGAGAATCACCTCATGCCGACTAATCTCCTCAAGCCAGACCCAGACGACCACCTCACGCTTCTTCCAATCCTAATAGCATGTATTGTAAGCGTTGTCTCCTCCCTCCTAGATCCTCTTTCTCACGAACTCTTTCAGGTTGATGTATTTCTGTGGCCATATCTAGGGGCGTTACTTGAGAGACGCCTCTACGATGCAAAGGAGCCGTCGGGTGGTTTTTGGTCATGTTTCCGCAGGCGGAAGCAAGAGGAACTTCCTCCGCATCCCAGCGGGGTAGCCATCTCCATTAAGAACCTCCGTAAGACATTCACGCCATCCATGTTCAGTCGTGAGAAAGGACTAGTCACTGCCATTTCTGATCTTTCCCTGGACGTCCCCAAGTCTGGTATCTTTGTCTTGCTGGGTTCTAATGGGTGAGTCTATATTAGGACCAAGTTGGACGATTGTTGTCCTAATGGTAGATGGTTAGCGCTGGAAAGTCGACTTCACTGTCTATCATTGCGAACCTCATAGGACGTAGCTCGGGTTCCGTCACTTTCGAGGGTGGGTTGAGACATCCCCCGCGTGGCACGCTCGGAATAGTGCCCCAGAAGAATGTTCTGTTCCCGGATCTTACATGTTACCAAACTCTTCGGGTCTGGCGCGCTATCAAGTATTCTTCGCATTCTGCGAGCGAAGACGTTGACTACGAACAGCTGCTGCGTGATTGTGACCTTGGAAAGAAGATACACTCGAATGCCAACACGCTTTCTGGGGGACAGAAGAGGAAGCTTCAGCTCGCTATTGGACTTATTGGTGGTTCCAAGATCGTTCTCGTTGACGAGTGCACGTCTGGCGTCGACCCTTTGTCACGTCGCGCACTTTGGAGAACCCTGACGTCGGTGAAGCATGACAGAACCATTGTATTCACGACACACTTCCTCGACGAAGCCGATTTACTTGCTGACCACATCGCAGTCTTGGCTGCACCTGGAAAACTGGTAGCCGAGGGATCGCCCGTCGCACTTAAGACAAACCTCGGGCAAGGCTATAGCATCCAGGTTACGTTCGACTACCAGGACGTGGGCGAAAAAGATCCTGTAGGCTCATCACTGGAGGTCCTGGATCGCATTCGGGAGCTTGCACCACAGTGCACGCTGTCGCACCCATCCCCTACTCTTGCTGCGTACCACCTCAAGTCCAAGGACTCGGTCGTGGTTGTGAAGGTACTTCGGCTGCTCCAAAATGAAGCTGAAGACTATCATATTGCATCCGTTGACGTACTGGGAACTTCGATCGAGGACATCTTCCTCGACTTGATGGAATCTGAGTCCCGAGCGCACACACCAGACAGTGGGGTGAAGTCGACGCGTGAAAGTGTAATGACTCCAAGTATCCCAGACCCCCTGCAGGCAATTCTGGCTCTGACCCCACTCACGCTAGCGGATGGTCGTGCACGATCACCATTCAGCCAAGCGTTGACAATATTCTATAAGCGGATGCTCGTTACACGAAGAAGTTGGCTTACCCCTCTGCTTGCTGTTCTCATTGCCGTTTGTGGAGCCTGCATACCTTTGTTCTTTTTGTCGGGCCAAACTCCGTCGTGCATAGTCCAGTTCAAGAATGAGACTGTCGTCTCCCTCTACATGCCAGATTCGCTCGTCCGTATCATCGAGTCCGCTCCGACTGCGAGCGTATTGGAATCACCACCCGATATTACAGCGACACTCGGTCAATCAGCTGCGTTCATGCTGACGGAAAACGTCCCCGATAATGCCACGTTTGTCTCCACGATCCAACAGGACTACCTCAACATCCCCATTGGTGGTATATCAATCGACACGCAGACAGGCGACGCACTGGTCGCTTGGGATGCCACTCCTCCACCGGGCTTGACAGGTCCTACGTTACTGAATCTGGCTACGAATATTCTTTATAACCGTGCGTTGAACGCGTCGGGCAACACGGCGGGTACACCCAGCATCATCATGGCCAACTATGCAAGTTTCCCTCCAATTGCAGGGGGGACACTTGTAGACTTGAAATGGGTCGCATTCTTTGGGGCTGCCATGGTAAGATTCCAGAGTCCACCTGTTTTCTGCATGTTCATTGTTTTCCCAAGGCTGCATACCCCGCATTCTTCTCGCTGTATGTCTCACGGGAGCGACGGT
>JBBPRD010000301.1:0-15608 GCA_038092855.1 Boletus piedmontensis
TCAGTGAACGAGCATCTTATACATTGGCCTGCGGAGGGCCTGCAGGTGAATCTCCTACTACTGCAGCCCACCAGCTACGGGCACAAGGAGATGTGATTCACTCTGCAAGTATTACGTGCCAGCTGCAACTGAGATGGGGTCTGGCAGCCCCTGTGACTCCCAAACATCAGGTATTTTCGTTTCGCACTCCAAGTTATCATAGCGATAAGTTGTGTAGCAAATGCCGGAATCTGATCTCGTCGGGCTACTCAGTGGCTGGGTCATGTGAAGAGCTTGGTCTAGAGGCCGGTTGTAATCAACCAAGAGACGATACCCACAGCGCGCAAGGGACGCCCATCCGTTGATAGATCAACACCACCCACCTTCGCTGAAACGTTGATCAAGAATGGGCATGGCGTATCATTGTTGCTCGGAATGGATCAGAATCGTGACCTGACTTTGATCGTCTCGAATGATGCGCAAGGTCCGTTTAACTACCTCGTCGAAGGAGAGTTCATCTAATTTCTGAGCCGATGATCCGGTATCACTTGGAGCTACCACGGTCCGTGAGTACTTGAGTACCCGTGATAGAATTCATGATAAGGCCCGAACATCAATATTCAAACCCGGGCAGTGCTATAAGGCCAACGAGCGTACATGGTAGTTTTACTTGTTCCCTCTCACTACCATCTCTTCCAAAGTGATTGCTCGATACTCATCCCCTTCCGGGGCCCACACCGCGTCGTCCTGAATGTAAACCAAAACTCCCCCCTTACCACTGGGTCCTGACACCCTGAACAGTGGCATCCGCGATGTCTCATGTGCACGCCCTGTCGGCATGAATAGTAGATTGTGCTCTGCAGCAAATTCCTCGACGATCGAGCGGAAGGTGATCTCGTGCGTGCGAGAGGGTAGGGCGGCGCCTTTGATAGCTCCCCTGATGGTCCCAGTTGCATTGGCAAGCTCCACCTTTGCATCAGGACGTTTCAGTTTTGTGGGTGCATCAGCTCCCAGTTCGATCGCCTCATTCATCAACTGTAACCCTCTCGTGAATCCCTTCTGGACACCCTTCAAAGCCAAGACATCCTCCGCAAAAACACCCTTCCAGAACGCATACCACTGGGCGACCTCTTCGAAACTCACGCGCGGTTGAATAAGCCAAATGTACAGTACATCGAGCCATTTTGGGAAGAACTCGGCCTCCAGGAGTTGACTCGTGACCGAACCTCGGAGGAGAGAAGACCAAGGAAGTACGACCTGGCTGAGTGGCCGCATCTCTTGTGCGCGCGGGTTTACGCGGAACTCCTCGCGGAGATGGGATGCCAGCTTGGGAACGACGTATTTCAATAAGAGATTATCCCACTCAGCACCTTCGAAAACATCTCGCCATACGGCAAGGTCTTTGGGAAGACCATCGGTTGCTCTCCAGGCGCGCAGCATAGACTTCAGCTTCCTACGAGCGTCATCGAGGACACTCTCAACACGTAGACCAAGATGAGGGAGCCAAGGGAAGATGAGTGATTGAAGAGGGACGGTGCTACGTTTGGGGTTCCATTCTGAGACAACTTTTGCGAGTTTTGGAAGGATGAGCTGATCGAGCATATTGTCGCGTACAAAGGGAGGGAGGAAGGGGGCCCAAGTTTCGTAAAGCTTGATCGCGGGTGACGAATCACAGGGATCCCATTCGTTGTTGATGGACGTCCGCACTTTAGCAAGCCAGACATGCCAGAGAAGTGATTCAAAGGATGTCATTGGCTGCTCGACGACGGGAGGCGAAGTAGTGGCCCCAGCTCCGTACAAGTTAATTTGGGTTTGCGAGGACTGCTCGACGAAATTAATTTTAAGAACCGGCTTCCAGGTGCGGAACGTGGAAACGAGTGTGGATGGATCGAGAAGGGGATTCCACCGTGCTACAATTCGCCGAACGGTTGGAGTAATGGCAGCGACAACGATCTCATCTAATCGATACTTGTCAAATTCTGTGGGGAATTGGAGGAGCTTGGAGAAAAGGGGTGAGAAGTCGTCCAGAGTAGCTTCGTATACAGAAGCGAGCTCCCTAGATTTGGTGTTGATTTCGTCCACTACGAGAGACACTTGTTGAAGCCGCGAAATTACTGCACAAATGAAGTCGTCAGACCTCTTCATGGAGAGATAGAGCTACGGAAACGCATACGCTCGGCCTCGGCGGCAACTTTCTTACGTAGTCGAGCGTCCTCTTCAGAAATAAAGCGTTTACGGTCCTCAAGAGCCTTGGCTTCACGTGCAAGACCATCAAGATCTGTCTTGCAGGCGGTTGAAATGAGCCGTAGATTATGTCGAACTTCTGGTATTCGAGTTGGGTCTGTCGAGGGTGTCCATGATGCCATGGAAATTTCGGCCAGTGAAGCCACCTCGCGCGGCTAAGGGCATGTACATCAGTAAAAGGAGAAGTCAAAACGTTCTGGGACCGACTTCTCGCCCGGTAGCATCAATGATTGGTCCAACACTTGGAGCTGAGGGTTCTTGTCCAGCTTCTGCCACGATCTGTTCGTATGTCTTGTGCTCAACTCTGGTTTTAACCCTCCTTGGCCGCTTCCACGCATCTGACCGCTTCTCCTTTACCTCCTTTGCCTTCTTCGTGGAAGACGGTAGCTCTTCATCGTCGCTAACAACCTCACCCCTCCTCCTAGCTTCCAATTTGGATTGCTCCGTCTTCTCCTTGAAGCCCTTGTAGGCGATACCCACGTTCTTCGGCCGCAACTTGCTCTCGATAGGGATGATAATGCCCTCTCCGCTTGCACCAAGACCGGTACCCGCTTTCCAACCCATCTTAGCAAGCATTTGCGCGCCTAGGGTGCCCCCTATCTTATGGAAGTGTGCCTGCTCATGAGCAGGAAGGGGTGTGCTGCGCTGAGAACTGGGACCAGATGAAGACTCGCTGCGAAGGAAAGCACGCTGTGTCCGAGAAGTAGCGCCAAACGAAGTGGGCAGATTAGACAAGGCGGAAGCGCCAAGGCCGGGTTTCATCGGTGCAGGCGCGACGATTGGTGGCTCCTGTTCCTTTACTTCTTCATCCTGAGCCTCGTCCATTGAACTATTCGAAGATCCTTCCTCAGCATCTTCCTCGGCATCCGTCTCATGGGTTGCCTCGTCTGCCATCTCGTCACCCGTGCCATCAACTGCTTCATCTTCCGCCTCATCTTCTGCCTCCTCATCTTCCGTTTCCCTCTTCAACTCGACCCTGTCTCCTGATACAAACGCAGGGGCCTTTGTCCAGTCGGTTTTCTTTTGCTTTGTACCACCCTTCGGATCGTATCCTTCGTCGTCACTGTCGTCCCCAAGCACGCCGTAGGTAGCATCCTCTTTCTCATTCCTTCGCCGTCGTTTGTGCCGGTAGGGGTCCTCGAAAAGCGCACGCTCATCCCTCGCGTCCGGATCATTGTCGTTTGGATGGAAATCGGCTCCTGAACCCTCAGAAGCGTCCGAGTCGGTGTCATCGTCGAGAAACTGGCGTTTTCTTCGACCCATGATCGATGGTAATGATGATGGATAAAGTAGTCAAAGAGTGACCGATGTCAACGACAGGGCCCCTTCTGCGCTCGCAGAATATGTGTTTAGGCGTGCGAAGGACTTACCGTTAACACGAGATCGTTATTTGGAAAAGTAGAGTTCCCGGAAAGTCCTCAGGAAGAGAACAGATCTTGGGTGCAGACGCTGAACAAATGCACCGCAGGATATCTAAGACCAGTATTCGCTTATGTAATCAAGCCTCAACCCAAACGGACTCGGATGTATGCTACAGTACGATACATGGGTGGATGGACGAGTCTATGCAGAATACTCCAATTTGGCTGATAAGAGAGATAAATTATTCAGAGTGTCGAAAAGGAGAGTGCTTAAAAATGACATACTCTCGTGTTTCTTGGCATCGCTGACCTTGCGTGCAGCTTTGGTGAGATCCTCTTGGACAACGTACTCGCTGGTGGAGTCGTGGTCAGTTAATGTGGCGCCCAACATGGGAGGGCGTACCGATCATCACGAATAGCAAACATCCCCGCTTCTGTAACGACATTTCGCAGATCAGCGCCGTTGAAGGCATCCGTAAGCTGTAAAAGCCCAAGTCATCTGTATACGCATTATCTCTGTACATAAACAGCAGAAGCACAGACCTTCACTATAGCCTCGTAATCGATTTCTCCACTCTTGTTCACTGGTTGAGCATGGATTTTCAGAATCTCTGACCGCGCCTGTTCGTTGGGAAGTGGAATTTCGATCTTGCGGTCCAGACGACCGGGTCGCAACAGGGCAGGATCCAGAGTATCAGGTCGATTCGTCGCCATAATGAGTTTCGTCCGTCCAAGCGAATCAAATCCATCCATTTGGTTGAGTAGCTGGATGATATCGATTAGCATCAATACCATGACCCCCGATGCGTGGAGCACGAAGTTCCACTCACCTCCATCAGAGTTCTCTGGATTTCTCTGTCTGCGCTAGTCCCTTCTGAGAACCTCCTGCCTCCAATGGCATCTATCTCGTCCATGAAAATAACACAAGGCTCGTGATCCCTAGCATATCCAAACATTTCACGGACAACTCGAGCTGATTCACCAATGTACTTGTCGACAATGGCAGAAGAGACGACTTTAAGGAAATTAGTTTGGAGAGTAGCTGCTACCGCTCGGGCTAAAAGGGTTTTGCCCGTCCCAGGAGGGCCGTAGAGAAGGACTCCCTTTGGCGGTTTGATACCAACACGGAGGAAAAGCTCGGGGTTAAGGAGAGGGAGCTCAATCACCTGAAGTGGCACATTGGTAACGAATTCTTGAGGACGGATGAAGTGAGGACTCACCTCGCGCAACTCGCGGACCTGTTCACCAAGGCCACCAATACCCGCAAACGATGCTCCTCCTGGGTCCTCTAAGCTCATTTTGTAAACCAGAGGGTCAACCTCTCGCGGAAGAATACGCATGATGGTGAGGGTCGTCATGTCCAAAGATACACGAGTACCTGATTTAAGCTTTGTTGCTGACAACGCTGGGCGGTATGAAACGACGTAACGAGGTCCAGAAGATGCCTTGACGATGACTAGAGTAGAGGCAGATGGGAATGAGAAGGATACATCAATAGAGCAGTCTCACATCTCTCGTCATCGAGTTGCTTCATGACTTCGCCGATGATTTGACCGACTGACTGGACAGCTTTAATGTCATTCTCGGTCTGCGCAAAATCCTTCTCTAGCGTCTTCAACGAGAACCGTACTATATTGAACCGTAGGTCAGTCCAAATGCAGATCGCAATACATGTAAGATTGGCTGACGATTCTTCAAGCTTTGGCTGATATTGTCATGCGTCCGCATTTTCTGGGGGGAACTTCAGATGTGTACGGCACGACCCATGCAATAGCGCATACCTCACGATAGTTCTTGAGGGCATCTTTTCTTCGTTGATCTATCGCCCCAGACGATGTTGAAGCTTGTGCATCCATAGTGGTGACAAAAAGGAGTGACGCGTCCTCCAGACGCGTTCAGTGCAAACAGGACCCGGGTAATCATATTGGTCCGGACCGGTTAACGGAACGTCGGCCTGGTGGTCTAGTAGTATGATTCCTTGTTAGGGTTTCCTGAATCGAGGAGGTCCCGGGTTCAATTCCCGGCCAGGCCCTCACGAGTCTGTGAATGCGGGAAACTGCATGTTTTTCCTCTTACTTTCTAAGAAGCTAGCTGGATTTATGGTGCTCAAGAATGCCAGATTTTTTAGCTGTTTTGACCGTCATATATACAAACATACAAATATTACAGCTTACAGAACGTCGCAGACCATTAATTAACTTAGACAAGTCACCTCAGAGTCACCCATGGGCACATGATATTGGCCGAATTCGCAAGTTGATTACCTTTATTAGTCGGCCAACAGACAACTTGATACGGTCACGGTAATATATTCCGTGAAATGAAATGTAAGTCTGATTAGCGTCAGCTTAGGATATCATACGACTACATCCCAGTCATCCAGGTAGGCAGTCAACAGAAGTCACATTAAACCAGAAAACGTCCGTGTTCCACACATTCGAAGTAAACCGAGAAAAAGATGCGGCAGACAATGGAAAATAAGGAGAACACGTCAAAAATGGAAAAATCCCTTCTTCCTTTTCTTCTTCTCACTGTCGGCTACGACCATCCCTGTGCTGTTGACTGACGTCGAGCTGGCAGCATATGACGAGCTCGGGCTGGGTTTAGAGAGCTTTCCGCTCCGGGAAGACGGACCAGAGTCCTTTGGCACAGCGAGTGTCGGGCGCTGTGGGGGAACTGGGTCAGAGGTAAAGTATTTCTGGTCATAGTATTCCTGGTAAGATTGGTGGGCAGCGTTCGTAGAGACTCCGCTGGGTACCGTACGGGACCCAACACCACCGAGTTCCAAAACTTTGAGATCATCAATAAATTGCCGAGGGGTAATTGTATGCGTCGATCCTGGTTATTTTCCCCCTTGACTTAGCACTATAGGAAAACACGAGCATATATTGCACGCACCAATATAGATATCTTTGTTAAGTGGTCCGCTTAGCGCGTAACATTCTCGGATCTCTGAGTATGTCATCCCACCAGCCATGAATACGATTACCCGCTGGCGATTATCGACTGGCGCGTTTGATCGTACCGCTTTGTGCCAACTTGGCTTTGCACTCCGAAGGGAGGATGTGTGCGTTGGGGTTACTGAATCTTTGCTCGTGGCGGCAGTTGTGGTAGATGGCGCGTCTTTGACGTAGGGGAAGAGAGATGTGTCGAGCTTGTTGTTCACATGATCCTAGGAAATGTTGGTGAATAGGACCAGAGCAGCAATGGCAGACTAGTATGTACTTCAATGACCGTGCGGAGGAGTGGCTTATATCGGGACAAATCATACTCTTCCTCTTGAGATGGTTTCTGTTTGAGCCTTTTCTTCGTATCCTTATCTGCAGGGCCCTGAGATATGGAGCTCCGTTAGTAAAAACTAGAGAGGTAGAACCCACGGCACGGTAGCTTACTCTGGTTATCCGCACACCAAGATGTGACAACGAATTGACAGCGTCTTGGTCCGCCATGCCGAGCCGAGCGTGTTGATATAGCCGTCGACGGTCTTCGTCGGGAACGCCATCACGGTGCATGATATAGAGAGCAACCATGCGGACTTTGTTGGGGTTTCTGGAAACATCAAAACACGTTGGCGCAGAACGAGTTAAGGAGGAATTCAGAACTCTACATGATTTCCCGACTATCCAGCAGCGGTACCATCTCCTCAACCAACGTTTTTGGTGATTTCCCTTCAGCAGTCATTCCAGTCGCGCAGCACTGAACGAGAATCGCTGAGACTAAATCGGAGTAACCAATGAAAACGGTGGCACCTGTTCGACATTGGCCACCTGTGAAAGTTTGTCCTTCTCAAAGGTGCCCATGCATTCTTGGGCCATATTGAGATGCAATGAGAACTATTATAACACCATTGATCCACGCGACAAATTAGTGATACGAGCACTTACCTTTTCCCGTTGCTCTTGGTATTGAGGTAGGCTTGCTAGCATATCCTTCATGTCATTCAGACTGGCAGCTCCCTCTCTGCGACAGCATCGGCAACAGCAAACATATGCACGTCAAGCCAAACTTACCCTTTGAACCCAGCATTTTCTTCCATGAATTTATTAAAGTCTGCCATGAGCTTATCAATAGCTTCTCGCATGTGCATGTGTCTCACGGTCGTCCATACTGTATCTGTCTCAGAAAGAGTGGCTGTTTTATCTTCATACGCGCCGAGAGAAGACTGAAACTTATAACTGGAGATACAAGATAGGTCAGTAACCCACAGATTACGGATAATAACTCACGTATATTTCGTTCCGTCCTCTATTGGCAACAGGTCATTACACATTGCCTGGTATGTAAACTCATGGATCAACGGTGCGACAAGATCCATTGAGCGATCGGTGATGATCAGGGTACCCCTCGGTCGAGGCGGGTCCGAAGGTCTCTATTCGTATACGGATGAGATCCGACATTAGTTAAAGCACCACGATGGATACTCACAGGAAAGTCAGGGTTGGTACGCTTGTGTTCGTCCAGGTTCCGCTGTACCATGAATGCCAATAATTTGGTTACAAAATCTGTATCCGCAGCCTCATATGCACGCGCGGCATCACCTCGGGCAAGGTTGGTCCGCCATCGATTGCTTCCTTCAGGAGGGGGAGGCGCACGAGTCTGCACACTGGGCTTGAGCGGGCCCAGCGGAAGATGATGGGAAGGAAAGTAGTATCGAACATAAGGAAATTCGTTGAGGGTGATGCATAAGTTTGTTATCTATGTGTCCAAGCTCAGGCTGGTAAAGGAAGCTGGAGGTACTCGATGCGCACCGTCTTGCTCACGAACAAGAGCTCTTCTTCTAAACGTGATCGAGCCGTTCTAAACGCGGCCTCATTTCGTGGCGGGCTGTAAATATTGAAGAAAAGACTGGGGGAATTTAGAGAGAATGTTTGTGCTTCCACCGCTACAAGCGAACAGAGGTATCTGATTAATATGAAACCCTGGAAAGTCGGAGCCCTAAGCCTTGCTCACCCCAAAAGTTTAAAAAGAGTTCCTGCAGACCGCGAAGGAAGGGCTCCGCAGGGGACGAAGTCAGACGTTGAAACAAAGGTTCGGAGAGACCTGAGACGAGCCCTGTCATCTACAGTGTTCCAAGTTCCGAACGGACGCACCCTCGATGAAGAACAAGTGAGCGCCGAGGTACTGCTGTTGGTCATTGGAGAAGTCCTTGATGATCCTTTCAACATTGTGCGTTGTAGGCATGAGAATATATACGGCCTCGAATTGCTGGGGCTCTCGGGAGTTGGAAATCGATTCAATGACTGGGTGCAGGGCATCAGAAGGTCCGGACATCAGTCGATGTTAAGAGACTGCGTACGGGTGACATTCTCCTCTAGAATGTCGAATTGTTTGAGTACCGAGCCCAGTAATTTCTGCGAGTAGTCGTCTACGACAAGAATCTTCCATCGACCTTGTGGGTTGACAGATCTGATTGCCTGAAGAAATCCTAGACAGCATGCCGTGAGCAGATGGAGGCAGGAAAGTCACCAGCCATACTTGTGCGAACGGCGGCGACGAGCGAGGACATGTCGAGTGTGTCCGGATCGACCAAGTGACAGAATAGCAAGGATTTGGTGTCTCCTGGGGGTCACCGTCAGGCGATTAATCCAACACGGCTATCACCGGCAAGAGTGGACATGATTCATCCTGACGTTCCACAAGGGACTGAATACAGCGTAAAACTAAAGCAGTAATGAAATAATAAATTCTCCATCAGAAGCTGTCCGTAATCGAGGCTATCTACCGTCGCATGGAGGTCTAAAAATTAGTTGGTGGGTAAATGGTAACAGAACACAACCGTTTCCCATCATCACAGCGACACGACCAATGCCAATAGCGATGCGATACTAGCCGACACAGAAACAGCGGCGTTCAACATAGCACCGCTGGGATTTGAGGTACCACCAGCACTTCCCGTGCTACTACTAGAACTACCGCCAACGGTGGTGTTCGGATAAGGGAATGTTCCATTCTGGTTAGTTTCACGGTAAAGATTCGTGCTTGCAATCCCATTACAGTGGCCAATAGAGTCAAACTGTAAACACCACATTTGAATAAGGAGCGGTCGACAGATGAGTAAAAAGCTTACGGTCAATGGAGGGTTGAAGCTCTGAGCAGCGGGAAGGGTATAACCGATAGCAAGATCGACGGTTTGTGCATACAAGTCATGTTCCAGAACGACAAAACCAGTGTCCAGAGTCGTCGCATTGTTGAGGATGGATTGAAAGGTGGCAAATGATTGGGGGCCACTTACAGAGCCACTGGGAACCTTCCAGTCTGTGTGCAGCGGTGAGCAACAACCAAGTTATAGATTTCAATTTATTTCACCGTTGGTATCAAACGTAGCTCCGGAAGGGGTACGGGTCCAAATTACTGGAACCATGCCCATAGCCAGGGAAATAGCACGAACGCGATCGTCGATATCACCATAAGGGGGACGCATTAAAGTAGGAGTGACACCAAGGACCTGCTTGATGGCTTTGCGGGTGTACCCTAGTTCGGCAACGATTTGCTCGGTAGTAAGCATAGTAAGGGGCTGATCTCATGTTAGCAATGCAGAAGGGGTAACAAGAGAAACAGGCTGACTCTATGAGACCAAGTATGGACAGCAATCTCGTGGCCAGCCATGTACTCTTCGACGAGCACCACAGAACGCTCAACAATACGCGAGCCTATAACGAAGAACGTAGAGGGCAAATTCTTGGAGGAGAGGTAATCGAGCAGTTCCCTGAAATATTGTTAGGGAAGATGTTGCATATTGCGTTGTGCGCGGGTTTACTCACTGAGCTGAATAAAGAAGAAAAATAAAGAGAAGAGGCAAATGAATGAGTACACCGTCGAGCTCAATAGGAAGAGGTAAGAAAACTCACTGTAATGTGCAGGACCGTCGTCAAAGCTGACACCCCAAGTCATCTTGGTTGGACATGTAGTGATATCGGTACCGCGGGTATAACCACCACACGTCCACCAGCCACGACTAGCAGCCTCTGAGGCGGCTGTGGGGTCACCAGCACATGTGCCATCATTGGTAGGACTAAGATCCGGAATGCTGAACCCATCAAGTTCCGTCATCCACGCGGCAACATCGGAAGTGTCTAGGAAGACAGGAGGGTAAATCCACGGAACAGAGGGCGAGCGGAGGATGCGAACGTACTAGTAGGAGCGATTTGGTCCTGAGTTGGCCACTGACTGGCAACGAAGACAACTGTAAGAAGTGAGATTAAGAATAGAGGTATATATTTACATAAAAAAAAGCAGACTTACAGGGGGTCGGCAACGTTGGGGCACCAGGGATGGGAGGAGTAGCTCCAGCAGAATAGGTAGTAGTGGGGGGAAGCGTGGAGGGGGTAGGCATCCCGGAAGTGATCTGGCTCAGTGGGGGGATTGTCGTTCCGACTGGCGTTGTGGGGACAGGAGAAGCCGAGCCAGTGGAGGTGGAGGCCGTCGCCGAGACAGACGAGGTGGAAGATGCGGAAGACGACACGGATGAGGGTGAGAGGACAGCAGAGGTGGTGGTGGTGGTAGAGGCGGATACGGATTGCCTCTTTGCGAGACGAACATGGCGGTCGTTGGCGCCGACGACGGCGAAGAGGGCGAAAAGAGCGACAAGAGCGTTGAGGTGCATGACAACAACGAACGGAGGAGAAGAGAGCGACGAGAACACGAGATGGGTGAAAAACACTCACAAGGGCATGCAACAAAAATATTATAATTATAATTATAGAACATGATAATCCACTTTTCCCCTTTAGGAAAGCTGAGATCACATGTCCGTCGCTCGGTTCTAAAATAGGTAACGGACGCGATCGGTCCCCGCTCCCAACCTCGTTTGCCACAGGGTCGCACAAATACAAAATCCACGAATTACTCCATCTTTTATCTCCGACACGACACAAATGTCACGCGCAGTTGATAACAGCACCAATATTTATATAGAATATTACATCAGCAGCGTCACAAAAGTACAGACTCATCCACGTTCAGAATGAGAGCGGTGTAGAACCGGATAATTTCAACAAAATTCGAAGCCGATATAGCTGCCAACCATATCAGAGGCGTTCCTACGACATCCAGTGTGCTCACCCTCATTGACTGTGTGCACCCCAGAAAGCAGGGTCCCCCCAGCTGCCCCATCAAAGTGTCCATAACGGAAAATATGCGGCGTCAACTTCCAGTAAAATCTCGTGTCTGCATGTCGTTCGTCAGCCCGAGCATCCTCCCCTAACTCGTTACACACCAGTATTGCCGGACATCATTCCAGGGCTTACGATGATACGGTCGTCCCCAAAAATCCCTCTGTGAGAGTTGTAAGCAGCTTTGATACTCCCTGACAACAGTTGGTAAGGCGCCGCGTTCCCCTCGGTTGGTGTAATCGGTGCAGGCTCGAGCCCGCTGTCAAATGCTGTAGAAAGCGTCACCGTGCCGCGAGCTGTTGCACCCATATCCCCATCCATATCGACGTCAAACGCAGTGTACGACAAATTGTACTCGCGTGCAAGTGATTTGAGCAACTGGGCATCACGCTCTCGCGTAGCTGCCACAGAACTAATCACTCAAGATCAATATAAGTTGACAATCGTCTGGCGAACCTCTTGCCTCTCGACCGAGATACGGTGGTTAATGACCGCGTAGGCGCGTTCCGGAAGTGCATTAACTTTCACACCCCCATGAACAAGATCAATCGCTTGAGTTGTACCCACGAGATTCTTGATTATGGCATTTCTAAAGAGTTCTTTCTCCGTGGACCATAAGGCCCGATCAGAGTGTTCAGCGCCGACAATATTCCTCCTCAGTGAATCTGGTAGGTCTGGTGCGTGTCGCGCCAAGCACTGGAAGCTCTTGTACATCGGTGAACCTCGTGCCTGAGAAATGTTCGTCGATACAATCAGACAGTATGTCGTGAAGCGCTGACCAGATGAACATCGAAAGGATTCTTTTCAATGGCAACGAGGAACTCTGCCAGTATACCGATGCTCTGCAGCCAGTGGTCAGCACAGTGACGGTCGAGTGTCTGGTGCTAACCGTGTGAGGGGGAGGCAAGCTAGAGTGTCCCCCTGGCGTTGTAACTTCGATCATGACATTAAGTGAACCCTTCTCTGCGATACCAGGAGTAGCAATGACTTGTCCATACTGCTCTCCAAAGCCAGCTGCAACACTGTATCAGCAGTCTTCTACCTCCTATTAGGCTCGTCTACCTTACCACCCTCGTCAACCAACATAGCGAATCCGTTTTCGCCAAACATTTCCAGCAGCTCTGACGCCAAGGTTCCTGCGCCCTATGGAGTATGTCAACATTAAATCAGACACCCATTGTGTTCACCTACATATGTTCCACTGCTCTCTTCGTCGAACCCAGAGGCAAGTGCCACCGTTCGGGTTGGTTGATAGCCATTTGCCAACATGGTCTCCATCGCCGACCTATTGTACTCGACAGCGTTGAGCGGGACAGCCACGAAGCAATCTTACAGTATGCCGATCAATCCACTCTTGTCGTCTGCGCTGCCGCGTCCCCAGATCAAGCTGCCTGTGAATGACATCTGTATGAACGAGGACGTAGGGGAGTCATTGATAACGAACCATCAAAATGACCAGAGAAAGGAGGATAAGTCCAAGCATCATACGTCGTGGGTTCCACGGGCACAACATCTGGAGAATGCGGTGAAACCGAGAGCGATGATGGTATCACTTGTCCAGACCTTGGTGGGCAGCTAAGAGCAGGGGTTTCAGAGTAGTATCTGAACCCTGCCACACGAAAATCAGTCCATAGGTATTCACTTTAGTCAGTTCGAGGGTCGAATGACTAGTATGAAAAACGTCAATTTTGCAATTTTGATGACCCAGAACACGACATACACCAGGGGGAACGATCGTAAGAGATAATCATGGAACACGGCAAATTTCTCCCAGCGCGGGTCTACCCCTACGGGATCCATTTGATCGTAGGATTCAGTGCTTTCAAATTATCCACGCATGAGCTGTGTGTAGTACAACCTACCAGTAGACTCACGGTATCTGAATTGCCCCAGAGAGCCAGTCAACTGCTTTCGATCGGAACGCCCCAGTCCCGTAGATTCCGTTGAGTGTTTCCCACAATGCCCTGTTCTTCACTGGGATCAACTCAGGCGCCTGAG
The DNA here is from genome assembly GCA_038092855.1 of Boletus piedmontensis. Taxonomy (NCBI): domain Eukaryota; kingdom Fungi; phylum Basidiomycota; class Agaricomycetes; order Boletales; family Boletaceae; genus Boletus; species Boletus piedmontensis. Next base: position 13,694 of record JBBPRD010000301.1, read on the forward strand.
GACATAAACCATCGTTGGCTGTGTCGAGAGATTCGTTCTGAATGCAGTGCCAGAGCTGCTTGTGAGTGATTCTCGCGAAAAACGTGATCGCGAGGGCCGCTAGCGCTAGAAGGGTTGTCTTTACGACTCTCGAGGAGGCACGGGGCGTTGCCTGGTTCGATTTGAGCCCTGGAAGTTCTCCCGAGACTTTTCCCTGTGGTGCAGACATGAAGGGCAATGGCAACGATAAGCGATATCGTTTATCTGAAGGGCGGGTGGAATCCAGCAGATACGAGTGAACGTGGAACAATTATTCTAATATTTTCCGCGCCCCACCATTCTGATGGAAGTTCAAGTTGAGCTTTGTTTATACAATATTGTGCTATACTTAGCGCTACTATCGGGGTGGCCCCAATCTGTTACATAGACTCGACTAGGGTCAGTCCAGTTAACTTGACTTTGCTTGAAGCCGTGTCCGGTGTCTACCCTGGATTCATTCTACCGATTGTATCAAGGCATCCAAAACACTGTAAGTCATGGTGTGTACCCAGAGCTTTGGCAGCCCGTACTGAGCGGTAACCTCAGTTCCAAGTGTTTTCGTTTGATTGCAGGCTTGCCCCAGTGATGGTTTCGGGATCCTTGCCGGCCGCGGGAGACAGCCCAGTTTCACCGATACCAGGATCAAACATGATCACTGAGGTCCAAACGCGTCTTGACGACGAGATCGCTGCGTTAACCCTGGTGTTATCCAACCTCCGTACTCAGAGGAATGCGTTTTCGCCTATTTCTCGTCTTCCACCGGAGGTTCTTGCGTCCATATTCATCCATTGCGCTCGCAGCCATCAACAACACCGATACCCAGGAGTCCGCGTACCTAACTGGGTCAAAGTTTCCTATGTCTGTCGCCATTGGCGAGATGTTGCATTGAACTGTTCGACCCTCTGGTCATTCCTATTTGTGTCTTCGCAACACTGGACAGACGAGTTGCTTTCTAGATCAAGGACGGCACCGTTGAAAGTTCGCGTGGATTCCGAATATTCAAAGCAGTCAAGGGAGTTGAACCTTTTGAGAAAGGTAGCACTGCAAGCAGACCGTATTCAGGATCTCTGCCTATGGCTTACACGCAAGGAAGCTGAGCGTATTTTGTCCTGGTTTTCATCACCTGCTCCCCGCTTGCAAAGCTTGCGGATCTCGGTGGAGAGGTCCAACTACCTCGGCAAACCCGTTCTGGTCTCAGAAGCCCTCTTTGACGGGGATACTCCAGCCCTCCGCAAACTAGAGCTGATGAACTACACGTTACCACTGACATCTCCAACACTTCGTGGTCTAACATTCCTCAGGTTGCGCGATCTTGGTGCTTCCTTTCAGCCGGCACTTGCAGAGCTAAAAGTCGCACTCAGCCGCATGCAGAACCTCGCACATCTGCATCTGGAGAATGCTCTCCCTAGTGCTCGCAACAATTCTGCTGGCCAGTCTTTCGAGGACTCGGAGAAGCTCGGTTTCCCTCAGCTCTCCCGTCTTTCAATCGTTGCACCTTTTTCGACGGTAGTCCTACTTCTGTCTTGTTTTGACCTTCCGATGCACACAGAAGTCAGATTACGATGCTGTTTCGAAGCCGGCGCTGAGGATTACACCCCAATCTACCCTCTTCTCACAAAACGATTCATCGCAACCAAGTACCAGGGATTCGCCATCGTTCCCATCATCCGTACTTCCTTCATTGAAACTGCATCAGCGACAGTAGGCTTCATTTTCAGCACGGCGGAACGTGATTCTGGTCGTCGCGCGTTCTCGGCGTCCACAACGTCTTATGACCTGGGTCAGCTATGCGAGGATTGGGACTGCAACATTCCACTCAAGGTTGACATTGTCCTACGGACGTCATTGTCAAAGGATCGCGAGGACCTCGCAGCAGGCGTTTGTGGCAGCGTGCCCC
>JBBPRD010000302.1:0-15574 GCA_038092855.1 Boletus piedmontensis
AACGGGTTCCCAAGACCGACTTTGAGCCCCGTGTTACGCGAGTCGTCACATGATTCTACCCATTGCCACAAGGACAGCCAGCAAGAATAGCTATAATTCAACCTTTCTTATCAAGAATGGTAATTGGCATACTAAAGGAACTCTTGGTGGGCATGCATGCACCCATAGAAGGCCAGCCTACTGCCTGTCCCATTTCACAACTATGAGATCCATGTCAACCAGGTTCTGAAGGCTTTTTTTCCCTGCAGGGATACACTGCTGCCAGAGGCTCACAAAGATACCCCTTGCTGCTGGGAGCCTCTGGCATTGAATACCACCATGATCCCCAGCAGCTTGGGGTGTTTTTTTAATATGGTTAGTTGAGAATGGCCTGGCTGTATCAGCTTTTCTGTGGCATGTTTTCTCTGTTGGCAAGCTTTGTCTACAGCTTTTTTATTATACCTAGCTGGGAGAGAGGGGGTTGGCGTGTTTGTCCTGCATGTTAAGCTCTCAGAGTAATCAGGGCTTTCAGAGGCCCAGAATGGAAGGTGGAGGAGGGGGGGGGTCTAATAAAGACCCCTCACAGTCACATGCCCCAAAGGTAGCATGCTTACCCTCTTGGCAGAGGAACTCATTGAGGTAGCAGCATATGCTAAGTGACTGGATACAGATGGCATTTAGGGCAGGTGGTGGTGCCTATACCATATGAGATTAAGGCAAGGGAATGATTTGTTTAAACCTACTATGGGCATGGTTGGCATGGAAAATGCATGGCTGAGGGCAAGGGGAGATATAGCCAGGGCAGGGAGAGGCCTGACAACTTGTGGAGAAGACACTAGTGACATAAATGGGTAAGATGGGGCTAAAGATTTGCCTGTAATGTCCAAGTCCATCAAGACTTAGATCAATGGGGGCAGGAGAGCATGACTTTGGCTCAGCAGGAACCAGAGGGCATACACAAGCAAGGGTATTCCATGTGTGACATGCATAGAAGGCAGGAAAAGGTGAAGAAGACTGAAAAACAACACCTAGCATCCATGTATGCCAAGGTTTGGCTTGAAAGGGACAGAGAGTGCACAAAAGTAAATGCATTCCACACATGATGGACACAGAAGGTAGGAGAAAACAGTGAAGGCAGTTTAGCTATAGTGTGGGCTGGGGATGCTCAGAGTTAGTTCACAGGCATGGTATATAAGCAAAGGGGATTAAATATATGGGCTATCTTGGTGATTTGAATTTAGACTGCTGAGCTTTTAGCTATATCCCACCAACCAGGATTATCAGGGAGCAACTATTACATTATGTCTCTGAATGCTTTTGTGAGCCTATGCAAGGGTTAGTGGGAACTCTGATTGGGCCAGAGCACTCTTGATGGCATCAACCTCCATACATCACGCAAGTAATGTAGCATTAATAGATAGGCATGTATCAGGTAAGTAATGGTCAATTAGGTATGTATCAGAATATGGTGACTTAAGCAGGTCACTCTAAGTAACCATCAGTCAAGCATGTATTAGGCAAGTGACAGTCAATCAGGTGTGTATTAGAATAGGGTACATAATAGAACCTCACTTACAAGACTTTCAAGCATAGCATGTAAACTTAGTCAATAAAGGCAACTTAATTTTAGCTCATAAGGACAGCTCCCCAAGTGGCATCAAAAGCATTGTTCACTCTTGGCAGGTATCACAACATGTCCTCCTGCTAGCTCTCTTTTTTCCATTCATAAACTACTGATTTGCAGCCTGGTAATAAGTCTCATTGAGAATTTCTCTCCTCATTTCTCTCTTTGATCTGTCTCATTCCATCCCTATTTCTTACTCATCTCTTTTTTTTCTACACTCCCACTCATAGCATATATACATCTTTGCATTATTTAACTACTATTCACAATGGAAAACTACTGAATGCCCAACAAAGATGTGGCACTTTCTTCTTATATGAATACCATCTCCAGGAGGTAAGCTCTCTCTATATTCCTGCTCCATCATTCTTCTCCCATCCTTTGCTGCATTTCTGATCAAAATTTGACAGATCCTGTGCAGTTGCACTCCCTTTTCCTTTCCCTTGCCTACTTCCCTTGCAGCACTTAGAACCACTCATAGTACCATCTCTAATTTACATTAGAGTTCTACTGCTCTTTTTTCCACCTCACATTCCAGCATTACCTCCCTTTTATTCTATCCTCATTCCCACCTTCCCTGGTTCCATTTTGCACAGCAGATCAATTATTCTCACCAAACTCTATTCTAGCCCCCTTCCACCTCTGCTCCTGCCAGTATCAATATTGCATCCTCCTCTTCTCCATTTATGATTATCTCTACATTGTCCTTTTATGACCTGACACATGCCAGTGCCATTCTCTTCAACTCATCCCTGTCTGTCATGGATAATCCATCCACTGCCCAGAATTCTGTATTTTATGCCACTCCCAGCACCAATTTAGATTCCATTTCAACCAGTGAGAATACATTTCAGTTTTTCCAAGATGTGACTAACTTTGACCTTGGCCAAGTGCCCTTAGCAGAGGTACTCAATCACAGGCTCAGCTACTCTCAGAGTCACAGCATGAAGGCACATAACATTATTAGATTATACCTGTTTCATACTGGCATGGAGGCCCATACCACAATGACCCTACAATACCACAAAGTTAGATTCAAACTAACCCCCCTGGGCAAGGACAAGCACTCACAGAGTGACACAAATAAAGCAATATGGAAAATCAGGCAAGAAAATTCTTTTTTCAGTGCATATAACCTCTAATTACCTTACACAATACATCTCATTTTTAATGCATGCTTTAGGTGCAAGAACACCATTCATCCCCACAAGAACTTGCTGGTGAACAATTGCAAGAGCTACTCTTATGACCTCCATCTTATTCTACATCACAAGATCAACTGAGTACCTCTAATGCACACAATGCCTCTATAGAATACCATATTCAAGTATGGATTGATTTTTCCTTTTCTTTACCATTGGGCTTTGTTGCTACTCAAAACAATCTCTATTCTCAGACCATGGAACAGCAGTACCCATCTTCAGCAGGTCCAGAGCAGATATGGTGATTACAGCAGAGCATGTTGGTGAATTTTTTAGAATGTATTACAATATTTAGATCAGCCATAGCCTATTATTGTCATATCCCAGAAATCCACCAAGTCACCTCTGATACTTCCAACCCCAACTCTGTGTAGATAATACAAACTCCAGACTCATCTTGACCCAGACACACTTCTGGATTTCCAGACCTCTCATACTTAGTATTCTCTCCATTTTAGTTATGTTCTCCCTTGTGCTCTATATGTATTAAACCCACCTCTTAGACTTCTTTGATCCAGTGCTTCACTTAGGAGCATAGCTCCAGCTTCTCCATTACCAGATACATTCTCCTTACCAATTCTGATTATTAATCTGACTTCAACTCCATATATAAAGCCTCGTACTTACAATATACAAACCTTAGTTCAAATATCAACTATAGTCATTAACTTCCTCTCATCCCTCACCAGACATCCCTGATCACTCCAACCACTCCAACCTTGCACTCCGTAAATAAGGGCTAGAGGAACTCAAGCAAGGGTACAACACATATATTGAAGCCAAAGCCCATTTCCTTCCATCTTACCCTACACTCTGGAATTTCTCCGGAACTACCCAAAGTTGAACCGGACATAAGAATTATCACCTGTGTGTCCAATCTTTCTGTGATATCTGTTTCTATTCTCTATCACATCTTTCTCATATATATTGGGACCTGTCTGCAATTAACTGTGAGGCTTGGTTCCTATGGTTGGTTCTAGAGGTGTTTATTTTTATAATCTATCTCAATATCTTTCTTTGTTGCTTTTTTACTCATTCTATTCCTCATGCTCAGACTTATCTTATTCACTGCTGAACAGCATGATATCTATTCCTTGACCTTTGCTGCCTTTCCACAAACACCCACATTCTCCCCCAATGGCCTATGCACTGGTCAGGGGATTGTTCCATACTTGCAACCTTGGTGCTATGGCAGGTGTAATCCATATGGTTATTCTGCTTGGAGCTTCATACCCTGGAATAACCCTGTTATGGGTAATCCAGGGTGTTCATACAACAACAGCCATAGGACTCAGGCAGGTGGAGATATAGTGATATTCAAAACCATTACAATATCTAACCTTGATATAGTGTCAAAGTGCACCATAGCCACCTGTGGGAATTTTGCTTAGCATTGGTGGGGCCAAACAAAGTATATACCCCTGGCTACAAATCTGTCCCTTAGTTATGTGATTTGGTTTAGTGGCTGTGGAGATATGCCTATTTTTAAACAGCAATACCATCACAATGGTTTTGCACTTGTTGGTAGAAAAAGTGAAATTTCATTGAAATAAATGGTAATTGATAATGTTTGGTCATACAAACAAAGGTACACATACAAATATCATGTCTGAGTTTGAAATAGTTCACACACATCTTTATTCCCAACCACATTATTATGAAATCCATCTCTTTTACTCAGACAAACACTATTCTCTCTTTCCTTAATGCTGATCAATCTGCTCACTCCATTGCTGCTACCACTGGTCTCCATGCCCCCACCATATCTAGATTCTGCTCCAAAGAGTGTTCTGAGCTTCAAAAATCCACTGGAGATTGTTCATCCAAGCTTTTCTCTGCCAATATTCAACATGCCATTCATTTTATTTCTTTTGGAATGGCAGAGAATGCTATTCACGTGACCAAAGCTCTTACCAATGGGGTCAACCAACCCCTCTCTATCACTACAGTATGCCACCACTTGAAAAAGATTGGTATGAAAGCTGTGGTCAAGTTCAAATGTCCTCTTCTCTTTGCAAGGAATTGCAAGGCTTGTCTAGATTTTGCCCATGCTCACAAGAATTGGACTATGGAGAATTGGAAAAAGATAGTATGGTCTAATGAGATCAAAATCAATTGCCTGGGATCAGATGGGCACAAATGGGTATGGAAAAAGGCAGGTGAGAGGCTAAGTGATAGAGTGATAGAAGGTACAGTAAAGTTTGGAGGAGGTTCTCTAATGATGTGGGGGTGTATAACTTTGCAGGGAGTTGGCTATGCTGCCAAGATTGATGGTAGAATGGATGGGGACCTCTCTCTTCATATTTTGAAGGATAATCTGCTGAATACTCTGCAGTATTATGGTCTTGATCCTCCTAATACTATTGTTCAGCAGGACAATAGCCCCAAGTATATTTGCAAGAAGGTGAAGAACTGGCTTGAGGAGCAGGATTTGGGACCATGAAATGGCCTGCACAGTCTCCTGACCTAAATCCCATTGAACATTTCTGGAGTCATCTCAAGAGGAGGCTGGCAGATCATGGATGCCCTCCAAATGGAGTTAATGAATTATGGGAGAGAATTTAGGATGATTGGGATTGGGAAGCAATACCAGTTGAGGAGTGTCAGAAGTTAATTGAGAGCATGCCTAGGAGGGTTAAGGCAGTACTAACAGCAAAAGGAGGCTATACTAAGTTCTGATACAGTATATTGAATTAATTAGGAAGCATGCATGATTCTCACTCAAGTTATCACTGTCACTTATCTTTCCTTCAGTGTCTGCATGCAATACTACTATGCCTCCACATCTCTATGGATAGCATGTTAATATCTGGATTGCACTCATCTGTGACCCCAATACCTTTAGGACATCAAATCCCATGTGCAGTACACATATTTTACTATGTCAATACTTGATCTATACCTTGACTCAACTCCCTGCCTATACCAACTACCACACCCACCCAATCCACATTAAGAATTCTTTTGGGGATACCAACCCATATATTAATATTTGCAACTGTGCTCTCATGGCCTTGGAGATCCCAGAGATATGGCAGTTCAGTCGTAAGCACAAGTAAGGACTTGAGATGTACTCAGGCAGACTATGAGAACAAGGCTGGGATGGATAAGATAGTATAGTATGGTAAAATACATAACCATTCCAGTTGTAGTTGCAAGTGAGGGTAAGTGGGGGTTAAAAATGAAGACAATCTGGCTGTTAGCACAAAGACAATGGTTCCATTAGGTGTAATCACTAGATTTAATGATCAGCTATCTGGGAATTCTAAACAAAGACTAGTAAAAGTGAGGATAGAACAGGAATTGGAAAAAGATCTGTTTTCAATGTACCACTTAGAAAAATGCAAAGGATAAAAAGATGGATCATTACCATACAGTAGCTTAAAAAAGTGTCCCAATATTTGGCTATTTTGAAAAGACTTGACATTTGCAGGAGAACCAAAAGGTATTAGCTCTAACCCTTGCTGGGTCATTAATAGCCCTAACCCCTGCCCTGGAGATGACCCCTTAGTCATGTAATTTAGTTGTCATGGGACTGAGATATAACTATATTAAAATCATATATCATTGGGACACTTATTTGACCCTGATATTATCAACTCTTATTTAGTAAATAAAATAAGGTTCTGATAGAGGCTGTGCTTTAACCCTGTCTGATTATGTCACTTACATAATTATAAATGATATAAAGAGCAGAGATACCATCCAGCTAACCCTACTTCATCATGAAATCCATTTTCTCCTCTGCTAGAGCCCATATTCTTTTTCTCTCTGAATCTGGCCTTTCTACTAGGTAAATATCCTCCCAAACTGGTCTGGGGAAGTCTACTATGGCCAGGGCCATCAAAGAGATCCACCCAGGCAAGGAAAACATCAAATTAGGATGTCCTTGCAAGCTTTCTTCTACTAATAAAAGGAGAATTGTCTCTAGTATTACCTCTGGCAAAGTTAAAAATGCTGTCCAGGCCACTTATCTCATCAATTCTGCCCTCTCCTCTCCTGTCTCTGCTCAGACTGTTAGGAATATTCTCAAGTCTGCATCTCTCAAGGCTATAGTCAAGAAAAAGAAGCCACTCTTGTCTATGAAGTATAGGCAACATAGGCTAGCCTTTACTCTCAAGCACCAACACTGGACTGTGGAGGACTGGACTAGGGTCATTTGGTCAGATGAAACCAAGATCAACAGGATTGGGTCAGATGGATGGCAGGAAAGCCTTCACAAGACAAGGAAGTCCAGGGAATAGTAAATTTTGGAGAAGATTCCCTAATGGTTTGGGGATGCATGAGTTGGAATGGAGTGAAGATTCTTGCAGAAATTAAAGTGAGGATGAATGCTGAGCAGTATATCTCCATTTTGGAGGATCATCTACTTCCTACCATGGAAAATTCTGGAATTCCTAAGAAGAGCATTATTTTTCAACAAGATATTAGCCCCAAGCACACCTCTAAAAGAGCCAAGGAGTGGCTGGCATCTCAAGGGATCAAGGTTCTTGACTGGCCAGCACAATCTCCAGATCTTAATCCCATTGAATATCTTTGGTAAATTCTCAAAAAGAAGCTTAATAGCTATATAACATTCCCAAAAGGAATATGGGAGCTTTGGGAGAGAATTGAAGTGGAATGGGGCAAGATAGAGGTTGAGGAGTGTCAAGGATTGATAGAGAGTATGCCTAGAAGACTAGAGGGAGTTATAAAAGCAAAGGGAGGGCATACAAAGTACTAAAATTGTAGAATAGAAATGTTTCTTAAAAAAGTGTCCCAATGACATGTTACTTTAGTATGGTTATATCTCAGTGCCATGATAACCAAATCATATGAATAAGGGCTCATCTTCAGGGCAAGGGTTAGGGCTATTAATGACCCAGCAAGGGTCAGAGCTAACACCTTTTGGTTCTCCTGCAAATGTTAAGTCTTTTCAAAATAGCCAAACATTGGGACACTTTTTTGAGCCACTGTATGTGCAAGTACTTGAGCTCATGTCACTGTTTGGTCATGTCAATATACACCAAAGCTCTAAGTATTGCATGTAGTGAGTGTACAAATGAAGTAGGAATTTTATATGTATCAAAAAATACTTCAATATCAGCCATAGACATGGGATGTTAACTGAGAGCCCAGCCAGCTCAATTAATAGGTTGACAACAACCTTGCTGTTCAGTGGCATACTATTCTCCTTGAACCCATCTAGATATTTGAGGGGTGATACCTCAGGGTTTGTGAATGTCCTGTCCAGCCCAAACCATGCATACAAGTATAGTAGTTTAGGCAATATTAATGGGAGCAGTGATAAAAGATGGCAGTACATGCTTATCACTTCAAACACCATAGTGCACCATCCCTATGCAGTCTACCCATGGTAAATCTGGGAACATGTTGTTTGGTGAGTGAAGGTGTTGCTGGTATCAACAATATGTGTATGTAAGCACAATATTTGAGCTTGGAGAGACATGTATATATCTATGTAATATCTATGGCAGCAAGTGTGGGCTGTTCTAAGAATGTGTACATGCAATGTGCTGTGCTGTGAATGCATCCAAACATTTGAACAGAGATCTAATTTAGATGCTTTGTCAGAGTTCATGTGTAGCTTCACCAATATAGCTTTAGTTCACTAGACAGCCACTAGTTGGCTCAGCTAAATCAGCAAGTACCACCAATATTGAATAGGACCCAAGTTAGTGGAACAAAGTATATGCTTGCTCACTTTATAAACATAACTATCAGGGAGTTGGGGATTGGCACCTCTGTGCATCACTATGTTGCATCATTTACATTATCAAATGGATAGCCAAGTAGGGTGGCCCCACAGTATGATAGTGTATTGTGGATACAGCTTGTTCATTTATATCACTTTTATAATACAAATACCCTAGCAACAGCATAGAACATCATATCATGCACTATCCTAAATACACTAAAAAAATTATTATGATGATCATTGTTGCTGTTACAACTTATCCCTACATTAGGGGGACTACTCTTTGACTACTCTTTTTCCTTACTTTGCACTACTTACTATGCATCTCCCTTCACCATCCACATGACTGTGCATTCAAACATGACCATGGCATTGTTATTTCTTCACTCTTATCCTTTGCTCTAACTCTTTACCTTAGTCTTTACCCTTTGCCCACTTGTTCTATACAATTCCACCATGTTCTACACATATTCACTAACTGAGCCTTCCTTCACATTCCATGTCATTCCATAGCTTAGTCAGCTCCATTTCTTCTTATATATATAAACCTTGCATTGTCTAACTTGTACCCTAAGTTAGATCTACTTGAATCTTACTTCTCTTCTTCTATCATCTCTGTGAGTCTCCATTCTACTCTTGAGTGAATACTTGCCTACCATCTCTGGCTGTCTGCCAGGATGGTAGAGCTCCCTTTCTTTCTCTCTTTGTCAATGTTCTTTGCTCTCTAGTTGTCACTCATAATCCCCATCATATCAGACATCCTCCTGCCATCGCTATTATTACTCTCTAGTTGTCACTTGTGATTCCCATCACACTGGACATCCTCCTGCCATAGCTATTGCAACCTTGCCTCTAGGCTTAACCAAGCATCCTTGCATTGAAACCATTATAGTGTTTCAACCTTGGGTTCTATCAGCATTCTCTTCACCATTATATAGCCCTAGACCCTAGCAGGTATTCCACTGTTGCAGCCATAACTGTTCTCCAATCCTAGAAACCCTGGGCCCTATTATACATCCCTTTCATTGCAGCTCTTGAACCCTTTACCCTACTCAGAATATTACCATAACTTTATCACCCTTGCCAGCCATTGCTTGGATCTCATCATTGTCAAGCCTCACTTGAACCCTATAATGAGCTTTTGCTCAATCACTCAGACCTTGCCAGGCCATTGCTTGGATCACTGTGAGACTTTTTGAGTCTATGCTTGCCTCTACCTGAGTCAAGTGTAACAGTTGCCAGAGTGCTTCAATGATAGTTGACAGAATTGTCAAAAATTTCAAGTTTTCAAGGACTTCTGGCTGGAGATACCATAATTTCACAATGAAGCCAAAGCAGACAACTTATCACACTGTCACAGTATGTCACACTGTTGACATGTGATATTGAAACTTTATACCAACAGTACTGGCTTCATGTCATTTTTTGAGTTTATTCCCACTGTTACAGGGCAACACCACTTCATTAAGTGTATATGCCCTTGAATCATACTTTTCTTTCCTATTCAATATATTTTTTCTCTATAACAGCTTTTTCCATTTCCAACTTGAATACTGACCTAATTTCATGCAATGTCAAAGCAGATCTGAGATGGTGTGTTTCATTTGGTTGGGCTCAATGCAAGTTCCTCTACTATATTCCATTGTTCCCTATCACTTACTTTTTTTCTTAATGTAGGTGGACTTATATCTAACCTTACATGGAGGGCCAGACAGTTTAACACACCAGGCCATGGACAATCACATCCATCAAGATCTGAGCAAGAATATTGTGAATTCTGATCAGAATCCTCTTCTCTTTTTTTTATTATCTTTCCCTCCCTTCCATTCTTCTGGGTGATGATCAGACTGCTCATAGCACTATCAATGACATCTACACCACAATGCAGAATGTCAAACTGTACAACATTAATTCCTCCAAGTGAAATGTAAAGAAACCATCTCATGCTCAGCTAGTAGAACAAATAATACCAGACTGTTTCAATTGAGGAAGTGAATGAGCTGTGTAACCACGAGGAGATCATCCATTGTTAAGAAATAGATTCTTTCAGGTGCATATGCCAGGACTAAGGCAAATAGTTGCCAGATAGCCTGGTGGTGATACTCTGCAACACTAATTGAAGGCATTCACTGTAGAAGTTTCTATACAATACAAATGAACACATATAGATTAAATAATCATGTCCAACTTTAGTTTCACTTTTCATATAATACACACCCCAGTACCTGTCTACTACAGTACTGAAGTGAGCTATTACACTACTTACTAGTTTGGTCCCTTACTAATATTACCCCAGTCCTACAATGTTCAATAGGTTATGAGCCCTGGCTCATACAACTAAAGTCAAACAAGCCTTAATCAGCCTTGAACTTAGCCCAGAATGTCCTACTTAGAAAAGGAAATAGATAATGCCACTATAGTAACTATCTACTACAGTACAAAGTCCTACTATGTTCAATATTCACAAGCCAGACATTATCCTTGTTTCTGCCATGGTATCCAAATGAGTCACCTTCCAAGACATCTACAGCTATTGTGAGCTGAAAAATGCCTTCAAGAAAGATCTAAATTTCCAATAACTGTTTCAGTTAACAGAGATCACTGGCTCCATTACTGTGGCTCAAATCAATCACTAATTTTTTGTCACTTCATCCCTTTGTGGCAGAACCTTGACATTGGCCTTCTTTGCCCAGGGCTGCACTATTTTCTCCAAGGCATTCAACATTGATCAGCATTCTTGTGATTTTTAAACTATTCTTATCAGAATCTCTTCAGCCAATTGCACTTGAAATGGATTTGACAACTACCTATAGGCTGGTGCAAATCTCACACCTATATCCTGCATAAATTGGGAGATTTCTTCAACATGGAGATTCAAGATCTGTTGCTCTTCATGGCTAGTGCCATGCACAGGAGAGGAAAAAAGGTACTCCTTTGCACAGCAAGGTTAGGAAGCTATAGCAGAGAGGAACTGTGGTATATCCTCAAGCTGTCTTGTCTGCCAGTACATAGTACCACTAATATAGAGATTAGCCAGTTGATGAAGACATGGGACCCAAATGACCTCTTAGAGGAGAAGGAGAAGTTGTTTAGAGAAATGGATGAATAGTCTGTCTTTCACAACTCCATAAAGACATTCAATGATGCTCAAGATAAAGGCACAACAAGCTGGGACTACCAGCAACATTTGCCTGGCATTCTGATAATCCTGGATATACTCTAACCATTGGCCAATAACCCTAAACCAAATGATTCCCTTAGGGCAGAAGAATAATACAGTCCAGTTGACCAGCCAAATATGCACTTTGACACCACCACCAATATCCTGGAAAGATTTAATATCCTAGTACAGGATAATGGTCATCAAGTTCTTCAGGTGATTATTAAGAAAAAAGGAGAAATGAAATGGGCCCCAATGCTATTGTATCAGGAACCTCATGAATATATAATGGTTTTGTCCTGCACTTGTGAAACTTCCCTGGTATGGTTTTCATGTTGACATAAATTTCTAAATGGTATGATGGGTGCTCTTGTAGGTAAGGGTGACTGCATTCAATCTGCATCTTAAGTAACTGATTGTCTTTATTTATTAGGTCACTGCAATGGCCTTAGGAATGATATCTTACACTGTGATGTTAGTGATGGTAATGTGTTATATGAGGTTGAAGATGCTGGGCCTGAATATATTGTTTCTGACTAGCCTAAAGATAAAGGGCAGTATCCCAAACATGCAGGCATGTTGGGAGATTAGGGGTATGCTGAGGACCTTTATGCAGCCCTGGCAGAGAGGGTAGAATATCTTATGGTGAGTATACTACAATAGAGACTTGGATTTTACCTGATTTACTGGTAATATAGGGTACTTTTCCATTCATGGCCAGTGATCTATTGTTGATATCTGGTACAGAGGGTAGGATATGTCACCAGGTCCACCATGACTTGGAATCATTTTTCTGGGTCATTTGGATTATCTATATCAATATGGATAGGTAGTTTTACAGGCAACAAATCTGGAGAGACAAAGTGGAAAATATTATGAGAGAAGCACTTCCTAATCTCTGAGAGTCTGGCACAGCTACATGTTGCTCTGCTTCAAGGCCAGCAACTACTCCCATCACTCTCACTGCTATCAATGCTGCCAGTAGCTTTGCATCAGGGCCTGAGTTATTAGAGCCTAGAATGGGACAACTACTATCATTCTGGTGCTACAACTAGACACCTGCCAAATGGCTAATACAGCCACTCATACTCCCTATGATAGGGGGCATCACCAATCTGTTTGGGCCACTCCTGGCATGCACCAGTGTAAGTCTCATGACATTTATGAGTAAAAATGCAAGATCCCTACACCTTGGTTTTGTAACTCCATTTCCCTCTACTTCCATGCTTCAGATGAAGGATTTCAACAAGGATTGGAGAATCTTCACAGTTACTTTGCAGCAGACAAGAAGGAATCCTCTGATGAAATTACACATGGAATCTTCTTTGAAATCTTAAAGGACATGTGTAACAGTATCCTGGTGACACAAGATGATATATCTGATGAAGAAATCAAAAAAGGACAAGCATACTACAAAAGGCTATTGGCACAAGGAGAGAGTTAGGGAATTGCTATCTTGGTGCTCAATAGTCCAAAAATTAGGGGTTCTGCTGCTGGAAGCATCAGTGCCAGATGTCAGGCAATCACAGGCTTGGATATTGGAGCACCCTGCAAGACAGTGTATAGCCTGGCATTAAACAATATCATAGACAATCCACCCATTCCCTCTATCTCTGTATCTTCATTGCCTTTCCCTTGTTGACTTGGCCATCATCTCATTGCCCATTTTTCTTGATACTTGCTGTCCTTGTCACTTTTTGATATCATTTTTTGGCATTGGCATATATTGTCACTGTCCCAGCTCTTCTCTCTCTTCTTTTACCTGCTATTACTATATGTGCCCAACATTTTAATACTTTTACTACTCCACTCAAGCTATTGGCCCACAAACCATGTTCTTCTCCTATTAGTAGTGATAAATTGGATATTTGTGTGACATTGTGACAAACCTATCTGTCAACATTTTGGTGGGAACATATTTTAATAGAGCTTGAATGATTAGTAATCTCTGTGCCAGTGTGACTAAATATACCTACAATGCAGTAGATATAGCCATATTAGCTGCATTGTTAGCAATTTCCTCATGTTGCAACATTTTTTATGGCACTGCAAGCCATGTGAACATTACATGGTGAGGTTCTCTTTTGGCAACCTGTAAAATGTTGGCATGTTGTGCTATGGGGGCTGATGTTAGTCAATCTGGCTATGGGTTATCAGTCTGAAATTGGGTAATGGCTTGTGGATGTGGTGATGAAATATCAGGGGTTGGGAATAGTCTAATCTCTGCCAGTTCTTCAGAATAACATCAGCCTTGTTATTTGAATGGCCTATAAACTCATCATCAATAGTAACCATACTGCCAGCTATCTAGACATATACCTGAATCTTGTTTAAATGAACACCATCAGCCAATTATGTTTTGCCACTCTGAAAAGGACAAGTGGCTGCTGTGAGCTAGCTTTTGTGGCTCCATTACAGAAAATGATATGGTGAGAAGTTGCCCCCTTGATATCTGTGTATGAGCTGAATGCACAGCTAATACTATAATGCCTACTGGTAGTTCATCATCTGGGGCTAGTGCAGCACTGTTGGCATGCACTATATCCTCAAACTTAAGCTCTGATCTGGTGAAAGATGGTGGCTTACAACAGCTGTGCCCCAAGGCTATGCTCTATGAATGATAAAACTCATCTGTATGTAATCAACTATGAGCCAATACTGAGTTAGTAGTTGGTGTTGATGGCCCAGTGGGCTATTCCATATTTAGGCAGGGTTCTGATGGAGCCTGATTGATGTGAGCCTTATTCCTGATACATACCTGGTTAACATGTCCCAATACAAACATGGGATAATGCATGCCTGGGTGATAGGTCTGTGCTTGATCTGGACACAAGCCTAATGGATACCAGCCTTAGTCCTGATATACATACCTGTCATATCACATGACCTTGCTAGCCCACTGCCTGTAGTCTCCCAGTTGGGAAGCTTGTTGGCAAATATCTACAATATATCTGCATTGCCTTTGCAAACTCTGTGTCAATTGCTATCTAGTGGTGTTCATCTTGCCTGTCTATTATCTACCAGGAAAAGGAAAAATGGCTGTGAATTACCTCTAGAATCTTATTACTTCATGCCATATGGCTGCTTTAAGTCAGCCTGGCATGATGTACAGTAGTTCCCATGGTATTTAAAGAAAGTGCCAAGATAGACTATGGATTCTAGTCTGATGGCACCACAACTATCACTGATACAATTGGAAAAAGGCACTAGATCAACCTGGTGGATATTTGGACTAAGGCTCAATGAATCATGCTTAAGATAGAGGTGCTAATCTATCAGCATTTGCCTGAAGGAACAGGGAAGATGTTTTCCAGCCTCTATAAACAGCCACCCACTGATCTCAGGCTGGCTTGATATATTTGATCATCACATGACTAAGCACATGATAGGCTTAATTAGAGTTTAAGTTGAAGTACCCTTGCTAAAGTAATATTTTTTCTCCCAACCATTTCCTCTACCCCCTACCCATGTTTCACATGGATGGTGTGCTTGAATTAGGTCCAAAAAGACCCAGGCACCTCAACCTAGCACCTCCAGCAGTACCTCTGAGCTCCCAGGGCCTCTCCTGTGGCAGGCTCATAATATAGCATGCCATTTCCTTCATGTGTGACTTGAGAGAATAGCCAGTTAAAGGTGTTTATCCCACAATGTCATAGCTGTTTATACACACCCCTTGATGCCCCATTGTCCATGCTTAACATATGGGTGGGCAGTGAATGCCTGCCTTTAAATCTGTTTGCCCTAAACAGCTTATCTCTATTGAGCTAAACCCTGGCATATGGCACTATGTCCCAACTAAGCCAAGCCTCCATATACACAGGGAGGGGCTGCTGTCTGCCCTGTATCAGGATCTCCTAAGCACCCAGTGGGCAGGAAGGCACTGTGCAGGGATAGTCTGGCCCAATCAGAGC
>JBBPRD010000303.1:0-15572 GCA_038092855.1 Boletus piedmontensis
CTGGCGGCCCGCGCTCACCGGCCTTCCCGCGCGCCGTGCCTAACGGCACCGGTGCCCCTCCTCGACCCATGGCGGGCCCTGGTGGACCCGGTGGCCCTCCGATTCCTGCTAGTCCGCGACTCGCCCCACATCCCCCCCATCCACATCAACCTCCTCCTACAGGAGTTCCCGGTCAACAGGTTCCTCTCCAACCTATGCCTTGGTCACCTTATTACGTACGTATTTCCTTATCGAAATGTAGTGATTCACCTTTTTTTTTTCCTAAATGCGCCTGTCATTAGTTTCCAGTAGATCCCTATGTACAACCTCCTGGTTGGTTCTATCACCCCATGCACCAACAACCTCATCCTCCACACACGCCTCACCCGCCTGCGCCAGCCACACAGGGTCCGCCTCACCCCGCTATGCCCCTATCACCTAGAAATCAGCCTCCCAGTTTACCCCCTGGCACCCCTACCCTGACGCATGCCGTTCCGCATCCACCACATACACCCCAACCACCGCCCTCACACACGCATCAACCCTCCAGCAGTATGAGTATATCATCGCCTCCCCCCACACCATCAACCACCACTGCTCCTTCTGCCCGTATTCTCAACACCAATGCCTCCACGTTCGTTCCCACTTCACGCCCACCTAAAGCAATCGTGATAAAGAACGAAGACGGTACGGAGGTTAATTTAGAGGCGTTGAAAAAACATAGCCCACAACCGCCCACTGTACCGATTCCGCCGCCATCGCCGGTGACGACCAGTCGCCGTACTGCATCAATTAGGATTGAGAGTGAGGAGTCAAAAAAGAAGAGGGAGGAACAAGCACGGCTAGAGCAGGAGAAGAAGGAAGCTGAGGAACGGGCAAAGAAGGAGGGTGAAGAAAGAAAACGAAAGGAAGAAGAGGAAGCTAAGCGGAAGGAGGAGGAAGCCAAGCAAAAAGAGGAGGAGGAGAAGAGGGAGAAGGAACGGTTACGAAAGGAAGAAGAAGAAAAGGAACGGTTACGACTTGAGGAGGAGGAGCGGAAACGCAAGGAGGAGGAGGAAGCCAGACTCGAGGAGGAGCGGAAGAGGGTTGAGAAGGAGAAGGAGGAGCAAGAGCGCGCTGATCGAGAAGCTGAGGAACGACGGCAACAAGAAGCTCTGAGACGCGAGGAGGCCCAGTTAGAGGCCGAGGAAGCCCAGGACGTTGTCGAATCCCCCTCCGAAGATTCCAGGGAACCTGAGGAAGGAGAGGTCATTGAAAATGGAGAAATCGTGGAGACCCAGGTCAATGGTGATTTGGCCGGCAAGCCCCAGAGGGTTCCGAAGGAAGCCTTGCGGATAGATACGTCGTCTATGCCCCCGCCTCTAGAGATTCCCAGACGACGTCCTGGTCCTCTTGACATTAACGCAGCGAAGAGGGATTTATCTGCTCCTCCTCTCTCTGCCCTGGCGACGGCAAGAAACATTGAGAGACTTCAGGACATTGAGTATCCCGAAGGGGTCAGAAGCCCTAGGGAGGACCTCAACAAGGACGCGAAGGACGGCAAGTTTAGGTATGTCAATACTGTTCGTGCTCTTCTTTTTCGATTTGTTCACCTTGTCGCAGGTACGACCGTGACTTCCTCATGCAGTTTATGCAGCTCTGCAAGGAGAAGCCTCCCAACCTTCCACCACTGGACATACTGGGTATCGAACCGGTAGATCAGTCAACCTTTAGTATGACTCGTGGTGGTTCAGGACGTCATCGTCAACCTGCAAGTGCGATGGCACCAACTCCTCGTCAAGGTTCAGTTGGACTTGGGATCTCTGGTGGCTTCGGCACCAAGCCAGGTGCTGCGCCGAGTCCCTTTGCTATGGGTCAGTTCTCCACCCCGACGGCCAAACTTACGAGTGAGGAACGCTACATGATCTCAACAACGGGCACGCGTTCCGCCTCAGTCAGTAGTGGTCCTGCCTCAATGCAGTTTGGTCGTCCTGCCATGACTCGGACAGCATCTCAAGGTGGTCCAGGTGGGCACCCTATGGTCAGCAACCGTACTCGAAGCAAGCGTGGTGAGAGGCGTGCGGATACGAACAAGATTGTCCACTCTCAACAAGGTGAGGGATTAGGCTTCGGTGCTCCAGGTGCTATACCTATCTTTGGGGCTGCCATGGAGCCCGTTGCTCCCCTCGAGGTGTCTGCAAATCGTTGGGTTGCTGCGAGTACTGTTCGCAAGTCAGGCGCTGCCGACACGGAATCTCCCGAACTCGTGGATCGCAAAGTCAGGGCGCTCCTCAACAAACTTACCATGGAGAAGTTCGACTCCATCTCCGACCAGATCATCGCCTGGGCGAACAAGAGCGAGAACGAAAAGGATGGCCGGACGCTCATCCAGGTCATCAGGCTCGTGTTCGAGAAGGCGACGGACGAGGCCGCTTGGAGTGAGATGTATGCGCGTCTCTGCCGGAAGATGATGGAGACGATCAGTCCCGAGGTTCAGGACGATGGTATCAGGAACTCGGAGGGGAAGCCTATCGCTGGTGGTCAGCTCTTCAGAAAATATCTTCTCAATCGTTGTCAAGAAGACTTTGAGCGTGGCTGGGTTGCCAAGGAGACGACGGCTGCAGCCGCTGCGGCCAAGGCTTCTGATGATCAAGCTATCAAGGCTGCCAACGAGAAGAAAGGCGATGAGAGTGAACTCTATTCGGACGAGTATTACGCTGCTCAAAAGGCAAAACGTCAAGGTCTTGGTCTCATCAAGTTCATTGGTGAACTCTTCAAGCTCCAGATGCTCACGGAACGTATCATGCACGAGTGTGTCAAGAAGCTCCTGGGCAACGTGGAGAATCCTGAGGAGGAAGAGATTGAGAGTTTATGTCAGCTGCTGAAAACAGTCGGTCACCTACTTGACGTCCCCAAGGCGAGAGCGCATATGGACGTGTACTTTACGCGGATGAAGGAACTTTGCAAGAGCCTCAACGTCAGCCCACGTATGCAGTTCATGCTTCAGGTAACGACTGTTTATCGTGTGTTGTTCGCGCTCTTACTTATCTACTATTTCCCGATAGGATGTGATCGAGCTCCGTGATCGGAAATGGGTGGCTCGCGGCGCTGTCATTGCTCCCACCACTATATCCGCTGTTCATGAGGCTGTACGTATTTAGGATGCGAATTTCTTGTGGTGACAAGTCGCTAAATTGGGTACAGGCTGCAAAGGAGAAGGCAGCCGCAGAGGCTCAGAATTACCAACGTCAGCTCAGCATGTCTAGAGGTGGATCAAGACGTGGTGGTGACCGAAATGTGGAATCTGGACCTGACGGTTGGACTATGGCTGGAGGTTCGGTTGCTCGGCCACAGCCAAAGGCAGGCGACCTGTCACAATTTGGTAAGATCAGCAAGCCTTCACCGATGGTAATGGGTCCCAGCAGCGTCTTCACCAAGAAGGACAACAAGCGCGATTCGTTATCTCGGACAAGCTCGAATTCTAACATGTTCTCCATGCTCAGCCAAAATCCTGAATTGGCGGTGGATCCTACTGCTAAATCCAGCCGGCCCCCCAGCCGGAAGCCTTCAGTGGACCTTGGCCAGGGTGGGGCGCCAGAACCTCCACAACGAAAGAAGCTGCATCTCCTGCCCCGCACGAAGCCCTCTCCCGCCGAGGAAACTCCCCCTCCTGCTTCTGAGGACGAGCCCGAGGCACTCATTCAGATGTCAGAGGCTGACGCGAAGAAGAAGATTGATGAGGATGTCAAGGAGTTCTTCGCTGTCCGGAGTATGGACGAAGCAGACGTCTACTTCACGAACCTTCCCGAGGAACACCGCTTCCACCTTGTCGATAAGTTGGTGGGCTCCGCTCTGGAGAGCAAGGAGGCCGACGCAGTTCTCGTTTCGGAATTCTTCGCCCAAGCAGCATCCAAGGGCCAGTGTTCCCTCGAGGTATTCGAAACCGGCTTTATGCCAATGGCGGAGTTCTTGGACGATATTGCCATTGATGCTCCAAACGCGTTCAAGTTTATGGCGATCATGCTCAAGGGTGCAGGTTTTGACAAGGACGAGGAGAGGCTGGGCCGGATTGCCGGGAAATCGATGGATTGTGACAAGTTACTCCAGCTTGTATCATCGTGACGGACATGTTGCCTTACACCATGCATTTATTCACCCTCACATTCGCATCATTTTTGTCGTCTCTTTTTGGGCCTCGCACGGTTGCGGTCTACTTTTTTCCATCTCCTTTCTCATTAATATCATTTGCAGGGTGACACACGTTTCGTTCTCTGACGCTGTTCGCGTGTTCTGGATGTTCCACACTAATATCTGTACATCGCACGGTTCCACTTTTGTCTGTTTTCCTACATCCACAGCATAGGCTACAGCCGACGGTACATCGGGTAGTACTTCGAGAGCAAATACACTCAGATGATTACGAACTGATGCGCCCAAGTTGGGAAACGAACAGTGCCAAGAAGCCTTGTTATCTAACAGCTTATCATGCCCCCTGCGGTCACACTCAGTCTAAACCCGCCTTATTGGCTCAAGTATCTAGTGAAACTCCGCGTTGATGGCTTATCGGAACTTCGCCTTGTGTGATCCGAAGCGGAACTATGCAAACATTTCTGTCGCCGAGGTATGGACATAAGCAACTGCCCCCAAGATGTTGGCAAATATCATGTTGCCTCTCGAGGCTCGCTCGCTTGGTCTCATAGCCCAGCAGTCTGCAGAATGAGGTGCAATTCGGATCATATTTGCCTTTGGGAGGAACTTTTAGAAGTGGCGTGAATCGAGATGGTAGAATTCCCCAGATGCTCGCTACTAGATAGTAGACGTCAGGAAGGGAACATCGTTGTCGCTAGCTGGCACTGTCAGCCCATTTCAAATAGTTGACTAGGCAGAGAAGCTGCGATTCGGGTAGGACTGTCCTGTATCATATAAAACCAAACTGTCCCATTTTCCACATCCTAGTCGACAGACTCGACACAACTGAACCACTCCGTTTTTTCCCTCCAAGACCAGCGCCATGCCAGACCAGGGTGCCAAGGGTCCAAGCTTTTGGACGACCCTGCGGAAACACCTCAATTTCTTCCGCGTGCATCTACTCTTCTTGTGCGCCCCATACAACATCGAACGTAAATGTTAATGACCCCTGATTGACTGTCATTTTTCTTCTAGTACGTTTACTCCCTTGATTTGCTCTGTCGTCCTATATGCCTCCAACGGAAGATATCCTATCACGTACATCGATGCGCTGTACAACTCGGTCAGCGCTGTGACCGTCTGTGGCCTCGCGACGGTGAACTTGAGCCAGCTGACGCCCTGGCAGCAAGTCCTGTTGTTCATTCAGATGTGTGTGGGCAGCCCAGTAAGTAAAAAAATTCCATGGCATGGGAAAGACCCGGGGAAGAGATCACGTTGATTAGGTCGTGGTATCCTGGTTCATGGTCTTAATCCGGAGGTCAGTCCGGGTTTTGCCCGTCCAATTAGTCCATACGCTCCCGTCCCTATTGACAAAAAAAAAATATGGGATGTGATAAACAATAGGTATTTCTTTGCGAAAAAGTTTGAATACATCCTTCAAGCGGAAGCTGCGCACCGTGTTGTGCCCAAGACTCGAACGCAGCGGTCCCACGAATCGGCAAGTGCGACTGGAAGGCGCAAGTTCGCGTGGTCTGTAACGTCATTCCGCCGCCGAACCGGGTTGAGTCCCGTGGCGGAAAAGGATGCGAGCGAGGATTGGTCGTCTACATCGAGGGAGAAGGGGATCCACAAGAAGCTCAGAACGGATATGATCTGCAGGACGGATGCACCACCGAAACGCGTCGACCCGAATGGGTGGATTAGTGAAGGGATTACTATGCCGCTGAAGCGGTTGTCAAGCAAGATCGCAAGTGGTGGAGGACAGGAGAAGGGGCAATTGGCTGAACAGCCATCTTCTCCCGTTCGGGCCGTTTCTCCTATAAACTTGATGAGCAGTCCTATAGAAGAAAAAGTCACACATGCACAGGCAGAGGACGCGCAGATACCTCTGAATGCGTACGTTACTCCCGGAATTGTCCTGTGCTAGGTACTGATTGACGTTACAAGAACCTCTCATAGCACGATCGCGCCAGGGAGCAATCCGCCAGCCTCCTGTCAGTTCACTCACCCACTTTTGAATTATATATTGATTTACCTCACTTTCTAGCTGGTTTGGATTCTAACACGCTTCAGGGTGGTATGCCGCAGTTGCCCCCCACTGCCGTTGAAATGCCTCGCACAACGACCATTGAATTCGTCCCAGCTGTAGCTCATCACTACATACCACTGACTACGGTTCTGAGCAGGCGTGGTGATAGCTCGCACAATCCCTCTACCGGTGAACGCCCTACAAGGGAACATTTTCGTGGTGGCTCGTATTCCCGCAGACACCCTAACGTAGGAGAACAGTCACAAGTATCGTTGACGCGGAACCCCTCCCAACACGTATCCCAACCACTCATTGATCAGACGGGACCCAGGCAGGTGGAGGCTAGCGAACCTGATTTTGGGGGATTTCCTATGCCGCACAAGTTACTTGGCATGCTATTCCGGCGTTTGTTTCCCAGGACAACGAATCGTCTTCGGAGGACTGTGACGATTCCGACCACAACGGCCCTCTCGGGGGGAGAACTGGGCCGGACAGCATCCATCTCTGGAGCTGTTGGAAATGTACCGGAGGGTTCCAAGCCAGTTGCTTATATCTCTTTTGATGCGATTGTGGGGCGCAACTCTGCCTTTTACATGCTCACCAACGAACAGTTGGAAGAACTGGGTGGAGTGGAGTATCGCGGGCTGAACGCGCTATTGTGGTTGGTTGCACTGGTGAGTATTCCACAAGGAGGGAACGTGTATTGACTGACAATTCTTGTCACGTTATGTAAACAGTATCACTTTGCGAGTCAGCTTATTTCATTCATTGTTATTGCCCCCTACATGGCCATGCCAAAGTGGGCCAGTGATTTTGTTCCTCCTGCATTGATTCGACCAGTAGCCACACCATGGTGAGTCTGGTTTAAAGCTTGCGACCGACATTGATCAGACTGTGGTGCTGAAACCCATAGGTTTTCACTCTTCCAGGTCGTTTCAACATACACCAATACTGGATTATCCCTTGTGGACCAGTCCATGCTTCCGTTTCAGACAGCCTACCCAATGATATTCTTCATGGTCTTCTTGATCTTGGCCGGAAATACAGGTTTCGTGAGCTCTCTTTGCTTTCTGGTTCAACAAAAGGATGACATAGTAACTTTGCCTACTGTTCTTTCAAGCCTATCTTGTAAGCAGTCATTTCTCTGTACGGATCTCTAGGTTAACTCCTCATGCACAGCTTGCGATTTATGATGTGAGCATGCGTATTCCTGTCACCGTTGCATTATCCAGAGCGTCGAGTTAGCTGGACCATTGCAAAGTTGATACCCACCAAATCTCGACTCTACGAGACCTTGCACTTCCTCCTCGACCACCCAAGACGTTGTTTTGTATACCTATTTCCGGCTCATCAAACTTGGTTTCTCCTGTCCGTTCTGATACTGCTGAAGTGACTACTTTGTCTGTCTATGTCAAAGAAGCTTGGCTGATTCGGTGCCCTATATAGTTCCATCGATTTCTTCTGCTTCATGGTTCTTGACATCGGGAACCCGGAAATTGAGTCTATTCCATTAGGAACTCGATTTGCAGCAGGGTTACTGCAAGCCACTGACGTTCGTGCCTCGGGGTTCATTGTCGTTCCGGTTGCTGCACTTGCTCCAGCTGTCAAGTACGTCTGATCGGCTAGGTGCCATAGTTGTCCGTGCTCATTGTTCGTCCAGGGTCATGTATGTAATCATGATGTACATTAGCGTATGTGCGTATGAATTTGCTCGCCGAGCTTCGGAGGACTATTGACACCGATTCGTCCTCAAGACCCGATAGCGATGAGGTGAGTGGCATCTCTCTCGGGGTGGGGAATTTGCTGATGTGCATTCAGCGTGCGTTCTACAAACGTGTATGAAGAGCGGTCACTTGGAGTATTCCACTCGGACGACCAGTTGTCCGCGGCGGAGCAAGCATTTAAAACTGATGGGTCACGAATGGCTATGTGGGGTCGCTATCTAGCGATGCACGCCCGTTACCAGCTTTCTTTCGGTGCGTCGTTATTTATCTCACATGCTGCATTCCTTTGACATCTCTGCTATAGATATGTGGTGGCTTGCATTAGCCCTCTTCCTCGTCTGCATAATAGAGGTTCGCAATGGATGATTCGCTTGGGTCTCTAGTGTCTGAAAATCCTATCCTTAGAGGGATAACTTGATCAATCCAGAGATCCAAGGCTGGTTCAACATATTCACGATCAGTACGTGAAAAGTATATTTACTGCAAACACCGCTGATCAAAAACCTTGCGTGCCAGTCTTTGAACTAGTCTCAGCGTACGGATCCGTTGGACTTAGCCTCGGCATCCCAACCGTATGTGCGGTTCTGCTTTCACGACGAGCTTTTATCTCATCCCCAAGGGCCATAGGAAAACTATTCTTTCTCTGGGGCGTTCCGGCCACTATCGAAGCTCATTGTCTGTTTAGTCATGATACGTGGTCGCCATCGTGGTCTCCCCGTGGCAATCGACAGAGCAATCGTGCTCCCATATGAGTTTGAAAGAGCGGAAGATAATCCAGACCCACCGCCAAGAGTGGACGAACGGCGGTCTAATCGATATAGTATCGGCACCGTCCCCCATCCTGGTGAGGATTTCACAGATGACGTCAAACATGGGGATACAGTCGTGGAGACGGAGCAGGTAGGTAGGTAATGACGTGGTCAGTAAAGAGCACAAAAGTTGAACGGGAGACGACTCGGAGATGGAAGGAAAACTCGGACAGTAGTCGTAAGAGTTATCCGGACTGGCCTGACATGTAGCCCATGGTTGGTTTAGCTTGACGATGGCCTTGTCAAAGGGGTGAACCAATGACGTTGGAAAACACGATCACAGTCTGACTAGGACGCGAGCATTTTCTAGGCCGTGGATCGCTCAATCGGTGAATTGGATTGATCAGTGTCTACTAGCAAACGCAATGTAAAATGAATACATAAACCATATTGATGTCACAGGCGGCGTCGAACAAAGGGTTCGGCACACACAGATGGCGTCGTCGCTGACGAGTCATGGTACTTTCCTATCGAAATTTCTAGTCGACGACCAGTCTGTTCCTCTCTGTTCAAGTTGTCGAGTCATGACACCTGTGTACAGTCCTTCAAGTGGCAGTCATACGTACATATATACGATTGAAGTTCGCTCGTCAATCAATGCAAACCAATGCCGGGTACTATATTGAACCATGCGCAGCTCATCCGATACAGCGGGAGTCAATCCATGTATGAAACGGATGTATTGAGTGGGGTGTTCCTCAACTACGTAAAGAGGAGGTTTATGTCGACAAATAAACAGGACATAGTAGAATAAGTATGAGTGGTGGTACGTTTCTCTTAATCTATGCAATGCAGGGTCATGTGGTGCGGATAGCGAGAATGTAGACGGATGGATGCAAACGAAGGGACGGCGGAGGACCACACCGAGATCAAGCAAAAAGGATCAACAAGCGAACAACAGGGACTGCGAGAATCTAATCCTTCTTTTCCTCCTTGTTTTCTGGCGATGGCTCGGAAGCAGCGTTTTCGGCATTGCGCTTCTCATAGACCTTCTGGAAAAGACCAAGCGAAGCTTGTTGGGTCTCATTGATCTTCTCCCGAATCTGCTCCGCAGTAACCGAACTATCGCCAGCCTGGCCCTTGACCGCCAATTCGCGGAGTTCTCCCACCAGCTTAGTAACCTTCTCCTTCTCTGTGGCGTCAAGCTGGTCTTTGAACTCGTTCATGGCTAAGCGCGAGACTATAAGCACCCGTGACGCCTACGATAAGAGTGAACTAACCTTTCTCCGTGTCGGAGCAAACGGATTCACCCTTGTTTGCCTCCTCAATCAAGGAACGACGAGCCTTGTCGGATTCGGCATACTGCTCAGCGTCTGATACCATGCGCTCAATATCCTTGTCGCTGAGACCTGACGAAGAAGCAATAGTCATCGATTGATCTTTCGCAGTAGCCTTGTCCTTGGCAGAGACATTGACTATGCCATCTAGAAAGCGGTCAGTAAACGCCATGTAAAACTAATCAATGAAACTAACCAGCATCAATGTCGAAAGTGATCTCAATTTGAGGAACACCTTTCGGTGCAGGAGGAATACCGACAAGGTTGAAGTTGCCGAGGAGCTTGTTGTCCCGAACCAACTCGCGTTCACCCTGGTAGATCTTGACCTCGATCGCAGTCTGACCATCAGCGGCAGTCGAGAATGTCTGCGACTTCTTGGTAGGGATGGTGGTATTGCGGTTGATAAGTTTCGTCATGATACCACCGAGGGTCTCGATACCGAGAGAGAGCGGGGTAACGTCAAGGAGCAAGATGTCAGTGACATTGCCAGCGAGAACACCGCCTTGGATAGACGCTCCAATGGCAACTGCTTCATCAGGGTTAACGCCCTTGCTAGGGTCCCGACCGAAGACACTTTTCACGGTTTCGCCAACCTTTGGCATACGAGTCATACCACCGACCAAGATCACTTCGTTAACTTCACTAGCTTTTACACCAGCGTCACCGAGTGCCTTCTTGCAGGGTTCGACGGTGCGTTGGACGAGTTTGTCAACAAGGTTTTCGAAGTTGGCTCTGCTGAGTTTCAGGTTGATGTGCTTGGGACCGGTCGCGTCAGCAGTAATGAACGGCAAGTTGATCTCCGTCTGCGTCGTCGACGAAAGCTCAATCTTGGCTTTCTCCGCAGCCTCACGGATTCGCTGGATGGCCATCCGATCTTGAATGAGGGAGATACCGGACTCCTTCTCGAACTCCTTCAAGATATGGTCAACAAGAGCAATGTCGAAATCCTCTCCACCGAGGTGAGTGTCGCCGTTGGTCGACTTGACCTCGAAAACGCCTTTCTGCATCTCCAATATTGAGATATCAAAAGTACCACCACCGAGATCGTAGACGGCGATTACGGATGAATCTGCGCGGTCAAGGCCATAGGCAAGAGCGGCAGCGGTGGGTTCATTGATAACACGGAGCACATCTAGACCGGCAATCTGACCAGCATCCTTGGTAGCTTGCCGTTGTGCATCGTTGAAGTATGCAGGAACGGTGACCACGGCGTGACTAAGCATATAATTGTCAACCTGACAGGATCATAGGCCATGACGGAGGACATACTTGACTTTCTTGTTGAGATATTGCTCTGCGGTCTCCTTCATCTTCGTAAGCACCATAGATGACAGCTCTTCCGCAGACTGTAGAGAGCGTTAATGCATTGCACACTCGCTGAGATATGTACTCACGAATTGCTGTGTCTTGTCACCATTCTCGACTCGGACCGCCGGACGACCATCACCCTTGGCAATAACGTGGAAAGGCCTACATGCCAAGTAAGATGAAAGGGAACTCTTCATGACGTATGTACTCACCAGTGCTTCATATCGTCCTGGACCTCTTTGTCCTTGAATTGGCGACCAATCAAACGCTTAAAGCCGAAGACAGTGTTGGAAGGATTGACAACTGCTTGCCGCTTGGCAGGAAGACCAACAAGACGCTCTCCGTGTTTCGTGAAGGCCACGACAGAGGGCGTTGTCCGGGCACCCTCCGAGTTTTCAATGACACGAGACGACTTCCCCTCCATGACGGAAACACATGAGTTGGTCGTACCCAAATCAATACCCACGACGGGTCCTAACATGTATTCAAGTAAAACATGAACAATGGTCAAAGTGAGAAATTACACACCATTGATTTTGGTGTTCATGTTCCTCGCGATCAACGATCGAGGAATGCCCTACAAATGAACATATGAGGACTGGACAACTAGCATGGAGGTGAAACGCACAGCATAGTTGCCTGAACGAGCAACGGCGGCACGAAGGGAACGGGCTGTAGTGAACATGGAGGAAGAGGACGAAAAGTGAGGAAAACACAGTGGCGTAAATTTTTAGACCCTCCGCGTGCTTAGTCAGCATTTCAGTCGGGTGCTGGAATCTTCCGCGGAATCTCCCACGTCGCGTGTTCGGGCCATGCAACCGACGGAAATTTTGCTCCAAAAATTTTCCGTGGCTATCATGGACCCATATGATGGAACTATTCAAGTGCTTGCTGGTAACGAGATTCAGCGACACCGACGAGAGCTATGTGAGAGACTTGCGCGTTCGTTGCAATAAATACAGTCGTCGTGTTCACCAGCGAGTCGGATGTCACACATTTTCCGGTGACGCGTGTTTCACCGGCGCCGAAGCCAGTTGAACTGCTCCCACTCAACGTTACCGCCTACGTCAGTACGATGTCGAACAGTTCTCCCAAACGAATTGGCGGGGAGTACGGAGCAGTACGCGCCAACATTGATATCGACAAACTGAATGTGTATCTCGATACCCATGTCCCAGCCATCAACTCTCCCGTAGACGTCCAGCAATTCAAAGTATGCCTTCGGTTGCCTCGAATAAACCTGTATCTGACTTTCTGTCCAGTTTGGACAGGTATGCCTATCCGGCTTTATTCGACGTTCGATTGAACCACAACCAAGGTTTTAGTCTAATCCTACGTACTTCTTGACCGATGCTAGGTTTGTACCACGAGTCAATATTCTTCTGCGCACAATGGTCTCTCATGATTTAGAAGACAGAAGCGCTTCGTTTTGCGAAAGAAACCTGCAGGCCAGCTACTTTCCTCCACCGCTCATCAGATTGAGCGCGAATACCGAGTTTTGAGTGCCCTCCACAAGCACAATACCAAGCCAAGCACCAAACCTTGGCAGGTTGTTCCTGTCCCGATACCGTATGTTCTGTGCGAGGATGTCAACGTCATTGGGACCCCCTTTTACATTATGGAATATTTGGATGGTCGAATATTCACTGACACGAGGATGTTTGAGGTATCTCCAAGTGACCGGCGTGAATGGTGAGTGAACATTTGTGACTTGCTATGCATTTAGCTGAGAATAGGAGCCACTTCTAGTTGGATTTCCGCTGTGCAAGCTCTTGCTGCGCTGGCGTCCATTGACCCCACTGACATAGGTCTCGTTAATTTCGGGCCATCCACGAGCTACTTTCCGCGCCAGATCAAGTCATTGTCCCGTATTTCCGAGGTACAGGCCCGAGCAGTCGATGTCGATACTGGAAAAACGATAGGAAAGATACCGCTTTTCGATGAATTGGTGGATTGGTATCAGAAACATCTCCCAGACGAGAGGAAAACTGGATTGCGTGTCGTTCACGGAGATTATAAGCTTGACAACCTGATCTTTCATCCGTCCGAGAACAAAGTAATAGGAATTTTAGATTGGGAGTTGTCCACTCTCGGCAGCCCTGTAGGTCTCCCTGCATTATCAATATGGCTAGAACATCAATTAGGTTCCAGTTGGCAGACCTTGGCAATCTCACGCAACCATGGGCGATTGATCCCAAAAATCTGCCCAACGATCCACTACTCAAGACCTTCAGCGTGATCAAGGCATTCAAAAACACGACAAAGGACGTACCAATACCCTTGGAAGACTTGGAACGTGAATATTGTCGCCTCACCAATCAACCATACCCCATCGAAGAGATGATTTTCGTCCGTAGTTGGATGCTCATCCGAGTGAGTTCAATTATTTAGCCTCTGCACATCATTGTCTACAACATATCTGCAGTTGGCAATCATCTCGCAAGGGATCGCAGCCAGGTTTGCTAGACGCCAAGCCAGTTCGGAACACGCGCATATCCACGCTCGGCTCTTTCTTATTGTAGGAGATCTTGCAAAGGCCGTTCTTGAGGACGAGGGACACGCTATCGGCAATAAATCCAAGCTATAGATCATCCTCGCTGTAGTCATAGACTATTTGTTTTACGAATAACTATTCCTCTTTTTATCCACAAAGCCCTTTATATCATTCATGGATGGCCTTTCGCCAGAGTTCTGCTTCCAGCAATTCTCTAGCAAGCTCCACAGACCTTCTCTAACGTCGGATCTGTAATCATCGTACCTGAGCCTCCTATGCTTTTTTGTGACATAGAACAATACCGCCGCATCGCTCGGAAGATCGTGGTACGGCTGCTTCGCTGAAAAGATCTAGAGATGGAATGTTTCTGAGATGGTGGGAGAGCAGATCCCGCCGGGAGATCTCACCTCCGTCACCGTGATCCCGAATGCCCATATATCGGTTGCAGCTGTGGGTCGGATTGCTGCCGAAGTGGTCGGTTCGGCCAGAAGTTCAGGGGCCATGTATCGGAGAGTGCCAGGTGTATTCTTAGTAGTAAAGCCTGACATTTCCAACACAATAGAAAGACCAAAGTCGGTTAGGACCGCTTGTCCACCGTTGTCAATCAGGATATTTCCCTGTAAAGATTTCAGGTCACGGTATGAGATCACGATCAAGGGTCGAGGCCTGACATACCGGCTTGATATCTCCGTGGACAACCCGACGACCGTGCAGGAAAGCCATACCACTGGCAATCTGGTACAACTGCGACACAACCTTGAATGCCTTGTTTACATTGAAGTTGATTCGGTGAGTTTACCAGGTCCATCTTGCCACGAAGTGTAAGGCTACTGCTTGTAACGTACTTGTTCAGACTCCCATTTTTGTAATAAGGCGACACTATTGCAGGGGATGAATGGCGGGACATGTCGGAAGTGGTCATGACTCCAAGGAACGGTACGATATTGTTGTGGTTCAATGTAGTCCAGAGCCTTGCTTCTCGAAGAAGTTTCTGTCGTGCGGACCATGTCTTAAGTTTTAACTCCGGATTCAAGTCTCAGTTGTCTGTGATCAATACACTGACCTCATTGAACCGCTTCGTCTCTTCAGCAGTGAAGGCACTTCTGATAACTTTAATGGCGACCTTGATTCAGAAAGTCGATGGTGATCGAGGCAATCGTTGATTCAAAAGAACTACCTTGCAGGTTCCCTCCTTTGGATCAATGTATTCTCCCAGCCAAATGTCTGCATGATTGCCGGCATCGAAGGCATGTTGGCCAGATCTACGAATCGCAGTAGTGAGGTCTTTGAAGTGAACGTTTATCAACGCCATGTCGCTCTTTGAAGTTCGACCGCAGGTACAGTACTGCACGACTAGGGAGCGTGAGTAAAGCCGATGCCACGGGGGAAGATACTCTGAGTTGGGCCGCTCAGGCTACCACGCCGCATGCCATGACCGGGTAAGAGGTGCGTAAGTTTTGGGTGAGTTTTTCCAGGTGGTCAACTTGGCGGCCTGAAAAGGACAAGATGTAAAGGTGTCGGCCGATCATGTTCGGTAGAAACTACGATTTCGGCCCAGTTGCCGGCTCAAGTTCCCCGCCAGAGGCTAGTTCGACCGAGCACAGTGCCCATAAAATGCCGCCAAGCTCGCGTACATCTGTAGTGGGTCGATAGTCTTCGGTGACTGACGTGACTCTGCCAACTCGGACTCTAGTGACATTCATGTAAAGGAGCTTGGGGAATTCTACCACGTCAACCCGGTCTATTGAGCGCGTGCAGCCTTCTCGACGGTTGATGCTGATGTCAGAACGTCAGGGGGACTCTAAACCGTTGTAATCAGGTACTTGAGATCTCGAATGAAGAAAG